>BQNB010014082.1:0-38405 GCA_026074375.1 Tanacetum coccineum | reverse complement strand
CAACTTCAGACCGTTTGTTTATTTTCGAGTGAAAGTGAGAAATGAGAAAGTTCAAGGTTTAAAAGTCAAGTATGATTACACCCTCTCAAGTTCCTCGCTTCACACCATGTCACTTTTCGAAGCAAATATACGTGTAGCGACTAAACTCTATTCCAGACATCAATTTTAGTACCCTCCAAAAACTAGGATCAATTCATATCAAATTCGGTCTTTTCTAACAAGATGACTTTTCTAAGAGGGTTCTTTCAACTATTCATATATAGTTTGATTGACAGTGATAGCGGCAGCTTAATGGCTGCTACCTTATGGTTCAGGGAATACACACTAAAATCCATAAAGTATAAACATCACTCAGTTTTAGTATGCATCTATGTATGAATGCACGTGATGTAGACAAGTTGAGTCTCACGTTTTTAATTAAAAGATGGATGAACTTCCTTGTTTTTTTTACCCTATTCCTGATCAGAATATGAAGTAAAATGTCACAGACCATGTATACGGTTGAACTATGTTGATGTTCCTCTTATAACTTCTGCCGAATTCACCTACTTCTAGGCTTTAATTTTCATAACTGTCCTGTAATGTAGCGAACTAGCGATTGTCTTAAATGTGAGCTTCTCACCCGGGTGTTGATTCTTTGTCAGCCAAAAATAGCCTGTGCCACAAATTGAGAGATAAGAAAGTATACCCATTGAAAAAATCCCTTCATAACATGTGCTTTACTTAAGAGAAACTGAATTGGTAAAGTCTCTAAATGCAGATACATTGAAAAAAAGTCAAAGTATGGATGTTTGACTTGCCTTTGGTTTAGATTTCTTGAATGGGTCATACTTGGCAATTGGTATGTATCTCAACAATAGTCTTTTTGTCTCAAAGCACCACTTCAGTACACTTGATAGGAAATGCATATCTGCATTAGACATGATTATATTCGAAGATTACTACTTCGGTGAACTTTCAACCCATTTGACAAGTTCTCCCGTTAGTCAAGTTTTTTAGTAGACCGGTTTGAGATATACCCGTTGATGAGTAAATGGGTAGAAATTGTCACCTCTACCAAAAAAATTTATTATGCTAATTTGAATGGATAGTTCTTAATCATGAATTATGACATTTTTCCATTCTTGTATTCATTTTACAATGAGAAACAAATGAAGTATACACATCGAGAATCAACAATTTTCAACAAGCAGCAGGTGTGTGTTGATTAAAAGCTTATGTATTCATTGTTATTGGTACACGCAGCAGTTTGATAATATTTTACCATTAATTGCATGTTAGCTTTATGCCAATCATAATATATTTGAAAACTCAGTACTGCAGTATCATAGTACAATAAGTTGTATTAGGTAGGCAAACATTTTATGGCTTAACAGCTTATTGGGTTTAAACAAGCTCTTTTAAGAAGCCATTGTGGAGAAGCGTATCTAAAAGAGCTTAATATATAGCCTAAACTCTTTCAGGGTTTTTGAGAGAAAAAAGGCTCACATGCTTATGCGTTCTCAAGAACCCCAAATTCAAGGGATTAAGCTCGCTCAAACACACTGAAAGTGCCTGATTAGCATTTCCAATATACAATAAGCTATTAGTACTTGATTAATAGTTCTGTTGCAAAAGGGTGTTTGGGATATGAGTGAAGAGTGCATAGGAGTGTTTGTGGACCAACTTGATGATAGCTTTCCACATTTTCATTTCTATTAGTTTCGACTTTACAAAAGTTCGTAAATCGTAATATAGGGGTGCTCTATGTGTTTTTTTTAAGTAGGAAGAGCCAAAGCCTCATGAAATTTTATATAACTAACATCACTCCTCGTAAGAGGTGTAAATCATCAGGATAACTAACATCTCACATAAAGTTATCACGAGAAAGATATTTTAACAACATGATGAGCGGCTAAATAATATTCACGTCTAACCCATGAAAAAAAAATAGCAAGTTGGGATGTCCACGCTTAGATGCCCACTACAAATGCAGCTAAGGCCCAAGGGTGGTCGACTTCTATTGAAGCGACTGAGATAGCCACTTTAGAATCCAACTCAACAATTGCATTTTTCCAACCATATGTCAGTGCTAGACGACGAACAATACATATGGCTAGGAGGTCAGCCATAAGTGGACTAGAGGTGGAATATGTCTCACCTGAACATAACATAACGGATCCCGTGGAGTGTTCAACAATGATACCTGCACATGCACGGTTTGATTTATAAGATGCGTCACAATTGTATTAGAGTACATATTATATTGTGTATTCCCGGTTTGTATATAGGTTCTTGGGCAACCCATAGTTCCTTTGTATCCTATATATAGGTCTATTGTTATCAATAATAGTCAAGCAATCAATCATAATCTTACATGATATCACAGCCAATATCGATCCACTCCTAAAATATTTCATCTCAGTCGTCCCCTCCCTTATTCTTTCTCTACCTCACGTCATTAATCTTTTCACCAAATCAAAAAATATTCTTTCTCATGATCTATAATGGTATATGGATACTGAAGCAACTTCTCACCTTTCATCTCACACCGGTAATCTTCAAACCTCTTCTCTTAATCGTAATTTTCATTCAGTTATTGTCGGAAATGGATCATTTATACCTGTCACCCACTCTGGTCATGTACAAATTCCTAATCCATATCGCCCCTTCCACCTTAGAAATGTTATTGTCACACCCAATATCATTAAAAACCTTGTTTCAGTACGAAAATTCACCACCGATAATAAATGCTCTATTGATTTTGATCCATATGGTTTCACTGTACGAGATTATCATACCCGTCAAACCCTTCTTCGTTGTGACAGCACGGGTGATCTATACCCTTTACACGTTGCCGTCTCAGCCTTCGCCCTACTTACTAATAACAATTTCCTTTGGCATCAACGTCTTGGTCACCCTGGTGATGCTGTAATTCAAACATTGTCATCACGTGGCCTTGTGTCTTACAATAAAAACACTCAACACTTGTGTCGTGCCTGCCAGTTAGGTAAACAAACAAAACTTCCCTTCCAATGATCTACCTCTATTGTTATCTCCCTTTGACATTATTCACTCAGACCTTTAGACATCTCCTGTCTCTAGCATGAGTGGATATAAATACTATGTTCTTTTCTTAGGTCACTATTCACATTTTTTATGGGTCTACCCACTTCACAGAAAATATGATGCGCAGTCAAAACTTCTACACTTTCGTGTCTTTATAAAAACCCAATTCAACCGTGAAATCAAAGCTTTTCAATGTGATCATGGTGGAGAATTTGACAACAACTCTCTCCATGAATTATTTGCCACTAATGGCATTCAATTTCGTTTCTCATGCCCACGTACATCTCAACAAAATGGCAAATTTGAACGCATGATTCGTACTATTAATAACGTAGTACGTTCTCTTCTCTTTCAAGCACGTCTTCCTCTCGAGTATTGGGTTGAAGCACTACTCACTACCGCTTACTTACTTAATATCCTCCCATCCATCTCCATCAACAATGACATCCCTTACACAAAATTATTTAACAAACCAACCTCTTACACCAACATTCGCACGTTTGGATGCCTTTGTTACCCTTACACCTTTCCACCGCATAACTTGCCCCTCGTACCACACCATTTATCTTTTTCGGATACGCTTACAATCATTGTGGATATCGGTGCCTTAACCTGAACACCAACAAAATCATCATTTCTCGCCATGTCATATTTGACGAAACTGTCTTTCCCTTCGGCTCCATGACTCCAACTAAACCCCCTCATACCAATTTTTAGATGATAATCTCGACACCTCCCTCGTCGCACTTCGCCAATTTACCACACCTACTTCTCCTCAACAAACACCACCACAAACCACACCACAAACAACCCCACAAACAAACCCACAAACAACACCTCCAACTCCGCTATCAACACCATCACCACAAACAACACCGACACCACCAATCACCCCACCACCACCACCACCTACCTCGCAACACCCTATGGTCACACGTTCTAAAGTCGGAACTGTAAAAGCTAACCTCAAATACAACTTACATGTTACCACCTCCTCCCCTATCCCCAAGTCTCCATGCCATGCCCTACGAGATTCTAATTGGAAACAAGCTATGTGTGACGAATATAAAGCTCTCATCGACAATAACACTTGGATACTTGTTCCTCGCCCACCAAATGTCAACATTATCCGCTCCATGTGGCTGTATAAACACAAATATAATGCGGACGGGTCCGTAAGTCGGTACAAAGCCCGACTAGTTGCAAATGGTTGTAGTCAACAACAAGGCATCAACTGCGATGAGACATTTAGCCCCGTTGTCAAACCTGATACCATACGGACTGTTCTTAGCCTTGCAGTTTCTCGACAATGGCCTATTCGTCAATTAGACGTGAAGAATGCATTTCTTCACGGCCATCTTACAGAGACGGTTTACATGCACCAGCCACCAGGATTTACTGATTCAGCTCATTCAGATTATGTTTGCCTTCTGCATAAGTCGCTTTATGGCCTTAAGCAGGCCCCCAAGCTTTGTTTCAGCTATTTTTCAGCTATGCTATTCGAGCCGGTTTCTATCACAGCAAAACCGACTCGTCTTTTTTCATCTTTCACAAAGGGCCAGACACAACTTACTTACTACTATATGTGGATGATATCATTCTTACAGCTTCTTCTACTTCGCTCATGCAACGTATCATCTCTTCGCTCCATGCGGAATTTGCTATGACAGACATTGGCCCACTGAATTATTTTCTCGGTATATCTGCCACGCGTACTACCGCTGACATCTTCTTGTCTCAGACGAAATGTGCTACTGAGATTCTTGAGCGGGCACATATGCTTAATTGTAACCCTTGCAGGACCCAATTGACACTGAAAAGAAGCTTGGACCTGAAGGATCACCGGTCACTGATCCTACTTTATATCGCAGCCTTGCCGAAGCACTACAGTACCTCACCTTTACCCGGCCCGATTTGTCATATGCAGTTCAACAGTTATGTCTTTAAATGCATGATCCTCGAGAGCCACACCTTAATGCTATGAAACATGTTCTCCGTTATCTTCAAGGAACCACTGATCTTGGATTACAGCTATTTCGGTCTACTACATCACAGCTTATTGCCTACTCTGATGCTGACTGGGCAGGTTGTCCGGCTACGCGCCGGTCTACTTCTGGATACTGTGTTTTTCTTGGTGACAACCTCTTGACATGGTCTTCCAAACGTCAGGACACGTTGTCTCATTCTAATGCTGAGGCTGAATACCGTGGGGTTGCGAATGTTGTAGCTGGGACATCTTGGATTCACAACCTTCTTCGTGAGCTCCATAACCCTCTTTTCACAGCAACCTTGGTCTACTGTGATAATATCAGTGCCGTATACATGTCTGCAAACCCGGTGCAACATCAGCGCACCAAACATATAGAGATTGACATTCATTTTGTTCGTGACAATGTAGCAGTAGGTCATGTTCGAGTTCTTCATGTCCCTTCACGACTTCGGTATGCAGATCTCTTCACAAAAGGACTCCCATACCCGTTGTTTGCTGATTTCAGATCCAGAGCGTTTGCAAATCTCCCGCTCCAACTGCGGGGGCGTATTAGAGTACATATTATATTGTATATTCAGTGTAATCGGCCCATTGGCCCGAGCCCAGTTTGTATAGCTTCTAGGGCAACCCATAGTCTAGAAGGTTCTTTTGTATCCTATATATAAGTCTATTGTTATCAATAATAGGCAATCAATCATAATCTTACGAATTGAGCTCCATCCGGTACTGTTGGGGGATCCACCGTAGTAATATACACACAATAGGTGAGATCCATAAAGAACATTGTCATCTTAAAGAACAAATGGGTGAATCCTAACCACTCATTTTTTCATCATAATAAAAAAACCCACTTTCCACCTTTTTCTTAAAACTCCAATATCTAGCTAACGATATACGTTAAACGACAAAAATACTCCATCGCGACGAGTATTTTTTTATCTTTCTATTAGAGGGGCACTTTTATATACTTTTGACGAAACTTAAATTTTTTTTTTCAATACCGTCTGACAAAATCACAATGTTGATTTTAGAAATCACATGTGATTGTGTATACAAATCACAATGTGATTTTTTCTGACTATGATTGAAAAAAATGGGGAAAAAAGATCGTTCGAAAGTATCGCGAGGAGTATTTTTTTTATCTTTTTATAAAGGGCACTTCTATATACTTTCGCGACTTTTTTTTCGATTTTTTTTCAGAACGTCTGAAAAAATCACACTTGTTTAATTGAAATCACATGTGATTTGTATCACAAATCACATGCGTTTTTTTATAGTGATGAAAAAAAAAACGGGAAAAAAAGTTCGTCGTAAAGTATCGCGACGAGTATTTTTTTATCTTTTTATAGGATATGTGCGCTTCTATAACTTTCGACGAACACTTTTTTTTCCTAATTTTTTTTCACTCACGTCTGAAAAAATACTTGTGATTTGTATCAAAATCAATGTGATTTCGTAAAATACATGTGATTTTTTTCAGACGTGAATCAAAATAATAATCCGAAAAAAAGGTTCTTCGAAAGTATATATATAGAAGTGCCCTTTATAGAAAGATTTTTAATTAAATAAAAATAAAAATTAATATAAACCATTAGATGGAAATAAAATGAATGGTTGAGATATTTAATTTTAAAAAAAATAGGATGAAAGTGGGTTTTTTAATTAAATAAAAATAAAAATTAATCTAAACCATTAGATGGAAATAAAATGGATGGTTGAGATGAAGTGGATTGTTTTTTGATTAGATAGTGTTCTACATAGAACTTTTCTCGATGGAATTGAAAAGTTTTGGTATATAATAGGAAAAAAAAGAAAAGACTACGAACAACTAGAAAAAGTGACAACTTAGATGAATTTGCAGTTATCCCATTTATTTTTACTGTATTTTTTTAAAACTAATTTTGTACTAATCTACAGGCTATAATGATCTGTATGGACACCAGTAGTAGCTGATGAAAAGCACCATATCACAGATGTTTAAGGAACAAGCTGAGGATATTGAACTTTATTGTACCGAAAAATTTAAGGTAATTCCTTTTCCTTTTTAATCGATATCTGAATTTAGCACGGTTTCTTATTGTTGTTGTTTTTGTTGCTTGTTATTATTGATTGACCTTGTTTTTGTTACAGTCACATCCGGAGAATGTAGTGGGCGATTGTGGAATGGGTGACAGATGTATTGATCATCTGGTTACACCTACTAGAGAGCTTCCTCACATCATGAGTGTCGTTCATAGATAGCTTCTTCAATTCATTAATTGGTTATATATGTCATTTGTGACTCTCTGTGTATATAATGATCAACTTTATTGTTGTTACTCAGATGTAACAATAGGCGGTTATTTGCTGTTATTAGAGGCGGTCATGTATGCTCATGAAATTTGGTTCTGTTGTGAAGGCACAGAGCTTGGCACACATCTACCAAACAGGATTGTTGTGTTTGGTGGAGGGCATGTATATATGTCTGTTTATGTATGCTTATATTAATTAACTAATGCGACTTTCCAATCTAAAATTTATATGCCCGTGTCTGTTTCTTGGTTTTCAGTCAGTATATGATCGAAAGAATGACGTGCAGTTATTAGGAGAAGCGATGAAAGAGAGGAATTTAGCTTGTGATGCTATCAGCTTGGTTGCTGATGCAAGCAATAACAGCAACTGACACGTTCTTCATGTTCCACCTGAGGCTTCTGTCCGTGATGCCGTATCGAGGTTTATTTGAATCTGTTTGCTTAATTGGACTCAAATTTTCTTACAGGTTTTTTTTTATATTTATTGTTAGACTTATCATTTATCTTGTAAACATTTGCTATCAGGTCTCAAATCATCATCCCTCGTGTTAGAGGAGGAAGCTATTCTGCACCACTTGCAAGTCTTTCGGTGCAGCAGGACAGTGCAAAGCAGAAGAAAAAGGCTGCTGCAAGTTAAACTGAAAATGTCAATCCACAGTATCATCCAGCGAAAATTAACGCACTATCTCAATCGGTTGTAGATCTGCAACTAGAGAATGTAAAGCCAAACTTGATGCCTTAAACATTAGATCAGAAGATTTAAAGGCTGAAACAAGAGCTAGAATCATTGATTATGCAGAAGAATAATCAAGTTCCCTGCTGAATTGTTGATGACTTGTCTCTTAAGATTTGTATTGTTATTATCTGTTTGTCTGCCGCTGAATTGTTATAGTTTGTCCCGAATGCTTATATTTTTTATCTTCTCTTCAAAAAAAGATTGACCATTGTTAAACTTTTTTCTCTCTCTCTGCACTCATCGTAGTATCTTGTTCCCATGGAGCGGAAACTCTCTTAAATTGGAGCTTCGTCTGCATTGTCTTATGGGTGAATGCTCATAAGTTGTTACATTATCACGATATCAGAATACAATAAACGGTTATTTAGGTAGCCATACAACAGCTTATTTTAGTCAAACGAGCTCTTTTCAGCCTTTCATCGGGTTAGCAATAGATGTATCCCCAAACAATTCACATTATCAGAAGATATTCTACAGGCTAGCAATAGGTGTATCCCCAAACATGACTTAAAAGCTAGTAAAGATATATTCATCGGGTTTGCAATAGGTGTAACCCAAACATAAGATCAGTATATTTGCCTAAGAAAACTAGACTTGGTTTTTCTTCTTCTTCAACAAAAACATTTTGATCTTCTTTATTTTCCTCATTCGCATTTAGTGATCGCAATTAAGTTAACCTTGTTTCGAGGTGGTTAATGAGATGAGACGCCATTTTTGAGATCATTGATGGAAACGTTGTGTCCCATGGCGCATATTTTGCAACCGAATATGACGAGTGTGTCAAAAAAATATTTTTGTCGGTTTGTAAGATTTTAGTAGCCTTTGATCTATCTTATGTATGTTGTTTATTCTTAAGTTCTAAAAGTTTCTGCAAAGTTATTATTTCATTTATACAATCTTTAATCATCTTGACTTGATCCTGGTTAACTGGCTGTATCTATGATGGAAATTTAGAGACACAATATCTACACAATCAAGCCACCGACAAGACAAAACTCTAATAAAATCTAGATGAAAAATTTAGAGTAATACAGGCCAATAGCAATATCTACACAATCGAGCCACCCACACGACATCAATCGATCTAAAAAAATCTAGAGCTACGATGGAAATTCCGGGTGTAAAGCCGCTTCTGGTAGAGATAGAATCAAGTGCGACAACCTCAGATCATACAATTCTAATAGACCGAAGGCGTAAGATGGGGAAGTTAAAGAGTTGTAAGACATCACATTTCATCATCTCCACTGTATAGTTAGTAAACTCTATTCAAAATAGTTTGTTTCCTCCAAGAACTAGGATGAATTCAATTCAAATTCATTCTTTCTAAAGACATGCCCTTTTAAACACAATTATTTCCCTATAGTTTGATAACTGACTGTTCCCCCATGGTTCAGGGTACACACACTAAAATGCATAAACATAAACATAAGAGTTTGATAATGCATATGATGTACATAAGCCGAGTCCAACATTCTTTAATTAAAAGACATAAGCTTTCTCCTTGTTTGTTTTTCATTTTCTGATCAAACATATGAGATAACATACTACGCACAAGCTTTTCGTATGATTAAATTATGTTTATGCTGCTCCTATAGTTCTGTTTGAGCAGACTCACTTGCTTTCAGGCTTATACGTGTCTCGCAATGTAACAATGCGGTTGAATATGAGCTTTTCAGGTGTTGAATCCTTGTCAGCCACAAAATAGCCTGCCAGAAAATAAAATAAAAAGATTAAGAAAAGTATATCCATTAAAGAAGCGTTTATGCCTTTAGAACTTACCGAGCCTTTCAAACTGGAACTTGTCTTCAACCTCAGCGAATTTGAGAGAGGGTACACCATATGCACATGGTATAACCACTTTGGACTCGGGGTTTAAATCATCAAGCCAGTTATCAAGTTCTCCAGGATTCTGATTTCATTATATCAATTGATTAATTCAACGGTTACATTAAACATATAACAAATGATCACTAAATAAAAAATCACCAAACCTCTGATTTAAACAGTTTGTCAAACAGTCTGACTTCCACCTTCAATGGATCAACCCCAGGAGATGGCTCTGCAACCCAATGAAGAACCCCCTGCATAACAAAGTTCATTATTAAAAACTGAATTGATTATGTTGCTAATTGTAGATGCTTTTTTTTAAAGTCAAGCTATGTCAGTTTGACTTCGACTTGCCTTTGGTTTAGTCTTCTTATCAGGATCATACTCGGCACGTATCTCAGAAACGGTTGTTTTGTCTTCAGAAAGCACCACTTCGGTACACTTGATAGGAAATGCATATCTGCATCACATATGATTAGAATTAAATATTACACTCTAAAATTAGATCATCTGCATTCAAAATAGACTTTAGTTGACTTTCAACCCGTTCTCATCATAAGCAGGTTTTTTTAATCAGTTTGATAAGTAAATGCGTTGAAACGATATTATATCAGATTACACACCTGAGTAAGACAGTCTTTCCGGGAGCAAGCCCATAGTAGTCTTTTGAATCTTTCAATCTAAAGTCAGTTTGCTCGATGTAGACAACATTTGAAAAGGGGACCTGAGAAAAAATGAAAGGAAAACAATGCAGTTAATAAAAATATACTAGTTAAATTATTAATCCCAAAATGAGTTGGCAGCAATAAAATTTGACCTCAACATGCATAACATTTTGATACCAACAATAACATCAACCATATGAAAGGGATCACACACAAAACTACAGATACATATAAAATCGATACTTGTGCCAACACTCAACCTTGTAGTAAGAAGATGCGTCGTTGTTTGGGGCATCAGGCCATTTCTTTGCATCAAGATCTATTACTGAACTTGATTCAAGATTGGTGATAACAACCTATAGACAAAAAGACTTAAAAATTAGTAATGTAAACATAAAACATATAAAACTTTTAACTTTATGTTTGAATAACAGATAATAAAACTATGTGACAGATATTACGAAAAGTGCAGACCTTAAGCGGATGAAGCACGACCATCGTGCGAGAAGTTGTTTTATTCAACTCTTCCCGTACATGGTACTCAAGGCGTTCTAAACGTATCATACTACCATCACTGCATAGCACACACAGTAATTAGTCCTCTACCATTGGGAACTACATGCCCATATATACTGATATCCTGCTTAAAAAATAAATTACAAATGACAACCTTCTAGTGATACCAATTCCTCTAACAAACGTGTTTATTGCTGTGGAAGTGACACCCCTGCGCCTCAAGCCAGCTAGTGTCATCAAACGAGGATCATCCCATCCATCCACATAATTCTCAGTCACAAGACGATTTAACTGCAAAATAGAAAGCATTTAAGTTAAGACTCATTTTACTTGCGTATGAAATATACCAAGTCGATAGAAAAGGTCTGAGAGTGAACAATGGTAAGTAAAGTGCATGGTAGATATGATTATACCTTTATTTATAAATTGAAACTATAACATACCTTACGTTTTGACATAACAGTGTTGGTTATATTCAGGCGTGAATACTCCCATACATAAGGCTGGTAAAGGCTCAGTGCATCCAGCAACCAATAGTATGAGGCACGTCGTGTCTCAAACTCAAGTGTGCATAGCTACAAAATAGATAGTAAACAGTAACTAACTACATATGACTTTAGAGAAAATATAGGTCTAATCAATGATCGACATTCCAGCTTAGAACATATCCTATTACAAATGAAAAGAGATCATACCGAATGTGTGATATTTTCAAGAGAATCCACAATGCAATGTGCATAATCATAACTGGGATAGATACACCACTTGTCTCCAGCATGCGGATGGGGAGTGAACTGAGGATCCATACAAAAAGGAGCATCGGTTAATGCTGATTTAAATCTACTGAAACATATATCGGTGTTAGAATACTTGCCTTGATCCTATACGCAATTAGGTCGTACATGTTACCATTGTCACTCTGCATGTCTTGTTTCATACGAAGTGTAGCTTTTCCCTCATCAATCCTACCCTCCTTCATATCATTGAAGAGTTTTAGTGATTCTGGAATTGGCCTCTCTCTCCAACGGCTGTTCATCTTTTTCTCTCTATACTCCTTTATTTCATCACCGGTCTACACACACACAAGAATCATGTTATGATTTCACTGAGACAAAATCAAGAGATGTAATTGACCCATAATAAAAATGTAAACCTGGTGATCAACATAAGCAAAACCCCTGCGTATGAGCTCAACTGCTAAATCATACAGTTCTTGGAAATAATCACTGGTGTATGTGATCTGCAAAAATCAAATTTCATTATAAGTTGTGGACCATGAAGAAGCAGGATTGACTTAGTTCAGAAGTACAAAATACTTTACCTTATAAGGTTTCCAACCCATCCAACCCACAATTTCTTCAATATGGTCAATATATTCTTTTTTCTCAGCTTCAGGGTTGGTGTCATCAAACCTACAAGTTGAATATTTTGGCAACATGCCAACATGTTAAAAGTGTACTCACAGCAATTATGAAAGATCAACTTTTAGGCGGTTAATTGTCGAGTTTCGGCAATTCTACCGACACTTGTATTGGTAGAATAGCAAGTTAAAAATTTCTCTCTGAAGATTACATACTCTTATATCTATCACTGAATTTGGAGACAAAGAGAAATTTTATAAATTATGCATAATGAATGCTTAATACTCCCTAATTTTTCTCAATTACTACTATCTGTAAATTATGTTACGTTTTTCACCAACTTTATATTGTCACAATAACTGGAATAATGAAGAATTTTTCCCGATGAAACAGAACTCTATAAATTGTTTTTTCAACAAATTTCCTCTTGTATACTTTGCATGTTGAGATAATTAGTTAAATCCTACTAATAAATACTCCAAATAAAAAATTTAGGTATAGTATTCTTTAGCCATAATTTCTTCTATCAATCTACCTCTCTGATCCCTATATTATAGTTCAACTAGTTTTGGTTTAGCGTGTACACAAAGAGCTTATCTTCTAAGTGTTTATATTTGATATAAATTAACACAAAGAATCATGCGCAACATTATTTAGTCTAATTCAGGTTAACAATTAGCATACATTAGAGATGACCTAAAGTGAATTTTGGCATATAGTGAATTTCCTTCATTACAACCATTGAGCTTAAATAGTTTAATGCGAAGTATAAATGCAAAATAATGGAAATAACGACATTTTATAAATATAAAATTAAAATGGGGAAATCGGCATCATGTTAAAGAATTTTGTTCTTAAATATCTTTGGCAAGTCTAGAGGTAGGTAAGCATATGTAAGATGATCATTCAAGTGTAGTAATCGAGAAATCCTACCTCAGGTAGCAGCCACCACCTCTATCTTTTGCAAGGCCAAAGTCAACAAACATGGCCTGCAGATAGACAGCGATATTAGGAACAGCAATCTAATAACTTAGATGTCAACAACTATAACAACTTACCTTGGCATGGCCTATATGCAGGTATCCATTTGGTTCTGGAGGAAAACGCGTAAGAACCTTTCCTCCCGTTGCCTTCAGATGTTTTTCCAATATTGGTTTGGAGTTGCAAGCTCGGAGGACAGGTCTATCACTAAAAAATACTTCTGTGTGCACCTATGAGATCACGATACACAAATTTAAAAAAAAAAGCAATAAACCACACTTAGGAAGGTGAGAAGAAAAAAGAATTGAACCTTATAGTTTTCCTCTGGTGCAGGAAATATTGAATACGGATTAAGTTCTTCTTCAGATGGTACCGCTTCAGGATCTTCTTTAGTAGTGCCTTTATCCTGTAAAAGGTATAGACATTAGAAACGCAAAGAAGTTATGTTCAATAATTTATATTCGTACTGAATTCATACAGACCTCTACTTTCGCAGGTTTCTCTTTCTTCTTTTTTACAGGTTTCTCATTATCTGCTGCAGTCTTTTCACCAAGTAGTGCATAAAGCTTTGAATCTATAAGTTGCTGATGAAAGACACATAAAAGATGGTAAACATTATGTAACCAAATAAAGATAGAAAAAAAAAGTAAGCTTACTCTAACTAGACAATAACAAAACAAGAATGAGTATTTAACTATTTACCTTGACAATCTTTGGATCTGCCCAGGGCTGCTTCTTTCGTACATGGGCAAATAGATCACCAACTGTAGCCAATGAAAAGATGACACATCAAGTTCACAACAGACTATATGGCTTTAAAAATATTAAGAAATATTACCATTAGTTCGGTAGCGCTGCTCAATGATTGCACTCTTCTTTTCTTCAAATATTCCATCAACAGTGCGTTCTATATCTTCAAGGGAGACCTCAATCCCTGTTACCAGATATGCGTGTCAATTCTCTGACTCAATAGCAATAAAAGTTCCGAAAGACATTTGAATGGAAGAAACATTGTATACCAACACCACAAGCTTCTTCAAATTTATTGATATCAAGATTCTCTGAACCAGTGACGGTAACAAATGCAAATGCAGCTTCTAATTGAGCTGGAGTCTTAATCTGCCAAAGCAATCGTACATTTAATCATAGATACTGAGTCAAACAATCAGAACATATTGATAGAGGTTGTATAAAGAGTAATCGAGGGCCCCACAAGTTTAAATTACATACCTTAGAAGAAACAATGTATTCAAGAAACTTAGGACGATGCACAAGAGCATTGGCAGGAAACTTTGTAGCAACCGTATAAAGAAGGTTGCCCGTTGACCGGTCACATCCATCAGTTACACCTGCCTGCGCAGATAGTATCAAGTATAAAGAGGAGTATTTGACCAACTAATTTTTTGCAACTTGTATCCTTGTATAATGTACCCAAGTAAAAATTTTGGCTTCCAAACTCCCCTCCTAATTGCTAAGTTACAACTAGCCACCTTCAAACTGATATCACAGTATTGTACAATAGATAATGGAGCGTACAAACAGAACACTTATGCAGAATAAGAATGAATTACAATAACATAAATGGACCTAAAAGATGAATCATATATATATGTCAATCAAATCCATTTAACGTTTTAGGGTTATAAACGATAGCGAATTAAAAATTCTAAGATAAGCCCTTTGAAAGAAGCTTATTGGAAACTGCTTATTTTACCTCAAAAACTTCAAACTAACTATCTGCTTACAAACAAACATATAACCAATCCTATAAGCCTTATAAATAATCACTTTAAAATAAGCATTTTATCTCAAAATAAGCAGATAACTATAAGCAGTTTAATCAACACAAACACTTGAAAACTACTAATCAGCTTAAAAATAAGCAGTTTTCAAAGTGCTGCATACATCAAGCACATAACTGAATATCACGGTAATAAACTAATTATTCTAACTAGATTAAACATAAACACCTTAAGTCATAAAAATGAATGACATGCAACAGATATGTTAATTATAGCTACCTCATTGATGACAGCAAGAAGATTAGTAGTAACTTTATTATTGGCGATTGTATTTTCAGCAGTGCGTTTATCTAATCCTATCTTCAGAAACAAATCAATTGCTTCCACCATTTTTTTTTTAATAAAAAAGTGTGTGTGAGTTTTTAGTGTGTCTGTGGATTTATAAAACCCTAATTGGGAAGAGAATATAAACCATTTTGCCAATTGTTAAAATTGGGGGTGACGATGCTTTATTACAAGTTTTGTCATTGAGGGTGTGTGTAAGGTGTGCTTAACGAGTTGTAAGTTGTGGTTTGATCAAACTAGGGGTTTTATGATTCGATTTATACTAGCAAGTATACTGGGCTGTGGGTGAAGAAGTCCAATAAAGTTAGTTATGCTAACGACCACAAAGTTGTAAATGGGGTGTTTAAATGTTCACGAGTTGTTCGGTTAGTTTGATTAAAAAAAAATTGTCAAATCGAAAATCAAACTGAACTGAACCGAACTAGAATTCAACTAAATCGAACCAAAAACCGAATTTGATAAAAAAAAATTATATTTTGATAAAATTTTAAGTCTTTTATATATATAGATGTATAAAATATATATATTTATATAAATTCGATTTTCGGTTCAGATTGTCAAATCCATATCCAATCCGAAAACCAAATTTGTAGTTCGGTTCGGTTCGGGTTTGACAAATTCGGCTCGGTTATTAGTTCAATTCAGTTTTGTTTTTCGATTTATTCGGTTTTCTGCTCACCACCCCTAATCCTAAAGCTACAACTACAAGCTCTTTTGTGGACTTTGCTGATTTTGATGTTGATCTACGAATATTGGTTTAGTTTTACCGATATAAACTCTAAATTTATGTGTTTAACTTACTTTTTAAACTATAGTTAAAAGCTAAAACTATGTCTTACACTCTCATATAGAAAAAGTGAAAGCATAACTCCTGTTTTAATTATTAAATGGCCTACAAGAAGTCAAAGTATAACTCATGTTTCATTACTCTTTAAGATTTTTTTAGATTATGTCTACTTTCTGTAATTTGGGGATAGTTTAATTAAGAAACAATTACTTGGGCCCCAAGTGGTTATGACGACTATAGGTGAGAAAGTGACTAGAAAAGACTTGAACCCCAAGGAAATGAATGTTGACCATAAATTAGTGTTTTTTCTTTCAGTTATGATCATATGTTTAATTTGCTTGTGCACAACATTTAACAGAGTTGCACCTCCATTTACTGCACAACTAAAACATAAAAGGTACATAATGATATACATGTGGGGTATCTAATTATCCAAAATGCATAACAGATAAGCAAAACTAGTGTAATACCCGTGCGTTGCACGGTTTACGCGTAAAAAAATAATCATTTTTCTTTACGCTAACCCAAAACAGTTTCACATAAACAACATATATTCATTAGACAAAACAATGGTACATTGTATGTATTTCCATTCATAATTCAAGTCGATACCCGTTACCATTCCATATACAATGAACTTTGTTCCCTAATAAGAACAAACCAAAATTGTTAGGAGTATTAAGAGCATAGACCATAGACATAATCCATATGAATAGCAGTAAGTAAATTACCACATCAACGCCATTAGTTAGGCGCTTATAAATTTCTTCAATAGGTGTTACTTTGAACTCCTCAGTCTTAAGATACGGAGATGTAAAGATGACTGGATGAATAGGCCTATAAAATGACAACTTTAAAGTGATAAGGAGTATGAAAAAAAATATTAAAATTACACAATTGACGCACGTTAAATATCACATGTTTGTATAAACAAAGGCCTCAACGATCGAAAGGTTCAAATGGAATTGCGTTGACACAGTCGTCGTCAGTTGAGGTGCACCTAAGATTTTACAAAATAAGTATACGGTTGAATATAAGACTATTTAAACACTAATAGCTGAATAGTATGTATGTATACTGAAAATGCAAACCTCCATACGGTGCCACTTTGCAACACGTCAAGACGACCACAATATTGGTGTGTTTCATAGAATCGATCAAGCTATCGTCGTATATCAAAGCCATCTTCCCCCACAATAAAATGTTGAGTTTCACATCCCTGTATTAGTTTTCAACGCTTAAAATATGTTACAATAGAAATGTCATTAGTATAGCTAAGCCCATTTTTTACCTAAGATCTATATTTGATTTAATGTGTTATTGCTATATGTTATCTAGTATTAAAATATAAGCCACTGAAATACATGAACTGATTGTCTAGTATGTTGTATGTAATGTAATAATACTTGTTAGCTAAGCCTTTTTTGCAATAACATGAATTTGTACAAGCAGCCTTGTCGCTGAGTTTGTAAGGAAGAAAAGCAATTTATATCAAACAACTTTCTGGTAACATTGATCTCGAAAGATTCTATCTCACAGTCTCTTACATCTTAGTTGCTGCTATTTGAAGAATTTAAATTAGTCGATCACATAAAAAAAATTGGAAGTGAACAGATTCCAAAATGTAAGGCATGACGTGTGAAAAGTTTTGTTATCCTAATTTTTTGCAATAAAATCATCCAAGAACCTGTTTCGTTCATTTTAATGTTGCAGTGGCGTTTATTGAAGCTAGTGTTGCATTAAATTGTATACTAAAGTTTTGGCATCGGCATGTGCTGGGGTAGCATTAATTGGGTTATTAATTCTTACTCTTGTACCCAATTATTCCCAAACCTTAACTCAATGCTCAGTTTGCCACTATATCACTACATACAACGTCGCACTAAACTAATATCTTGAATTACTACATATACAATGAATACCACATTAGTACTTAATTTCTAGTCAGATCCAAAAAATGTTGATGCAATTTTCTAAAAATAGGTATCAAACGGCTGTTAAAATAGAGGTATGTGCACATGGGACTGATGTTCTGTAATAAGCTTACATGTCTAATATAGTTACCTTTATATGGGGACGGTTTCAGTTATGTAGACTTGTAGTGTATTGTAACATTTTACTACAGTTTACGTATGGGATATGCATGAACGTAAAGCGAAAGGCCAAATTTGTAATGCCGAAAGGTTGCAAATGCTCACAAAGTATAGGTATGATCATAACATTCATATTGTTTGAGAAAAAAACAAATACGTTTTTTATACAAGATTCAAGGGTTAGTTATTTAGCCACCAGTACGTATATCCAATTAATAAGTCGCAAAAATTCTATATCACTTTTATATGCATCAAACATACATTGCACCACGTGTCATAATGCATGCTAGATAAATAATAGTCTTGGGAAGGGAAAAGTAGCAGTTGACGACGGACCGCTTCAGCAGGACTACGCATTGCACATGTTTGAAAGCGTCACGATCATGGATCATAGTAGCATGTTTTTAAATTTATATGAAACAAAACTTAGTAGTCTAATGTGTAATTGAAATGAGCATTTTTTACTTGAATGACTAATTTTCTTTATGAGAAAGGTATATGCGGACATGCGGTAATAGGGGGATGAACCTTCAAAATTTGGTTCACAAACAGGATTATGATTTTTTTTTTTATATTACTTATCATTATAAGTTGCAGCTGGTAAAGTAGTAAGATACTCGTTATCTAAAAAGTAATTTGATAGTTAAATTATCAAATAAGCAAATGCAGTATGCACAATGACTATCTGGACATTATGAACTGATTGTTATGGCTTCATAATAAACGTTTCATTTACCAACCTGATGTTCTACGGTCTCCACCATCTTCTAATTCCGTATGAGTGAAATCCTGAGAATATGTCTGGCAAATATCACTTGTCAATCAGATACTCCATCTTCAATAAGTACATAACTATTTTGCTACAAAGAAATTGAGACTACTATAAAAAGGTATGTATATAAAGTAATATACCCCATAATAATGACGTGAATGCCTGAAAAGACGCTGTAACGCCATACGTGTCACTGTCCTTCCAAGCTTTTCATCCGTTGCTTGTTCAATAACCTGCAAATATGCATAAAAATATAATATAAATTAAAGATATATACTGTAATATCAGATTTTCTGCTGAATACAGTCTAGTTGAAGATAAAAAAACAGTTTCAGGTATTAAGATTATTTCAATCCGACTCCGTTCGCACTTTTTCTTTTAATCTCCATAATGTCGTGAAGGACATGCTCGTCAAATCACAATCGTGACGTAACCTAAAAAACCCATAACTCGTCAGAAACTTTTCAAAAGATAACATGCACATCTTGATTTTACACAAAAAGAATGACTTGACCTCATTGTATGAGTGCACATCAAAAAGTAACGTTCCTTGTATTATGTGGCCAGTGCGGGGAGCCACATTCACATGCCCCATGCTAGTGATTGCCTGCCAAGCGTGTGGGACTTTGTAAGACACTAAAGAACGAAAAACGAATACTTCGAACCCTAAAAGGATCGGAAGGTCTTGTTAAGTCCACACATAAAGTTTATTTAAATCTTTTATACAACAGAGGGACAAATATATACCTTCTAATTCCGTTACCAGCATGGAGTGCAATATTTGTTCTGGAAAATCATCTAAGCGGTTGCCGACCTGATAAGTTATTCTATTAGAATTCATATGAAACTCGATATTCAATACAGAAAGCAAGTTAAAGAATGTTCACAAACTTCGTATACTAAAACACAACAACTAACCAATCGAATCAAGTCGAATAAATCCTATGACCAATAAAGAAAACCGTTGAAACATGGGCCAATACCATCCCAAGTGTCAAAAACTGGAAATTAATATCAACAATTGCCTCTATATCCACAAACACCTAAATCTGATCCACCCCTTTTGATCCCATCTTCTAAAACATTGGTTTATTAAGCAAATAGCAATTATAAACTCGTGTAGATTAAAGGCATACTTGAAAACAAAACTAAGTAGATAAGCATATTAATTCATATTAGTTAACATGGCATCCTATAGTCAATTCATGTTGATGATAAGAACATACCTTTACAAAACTTTTACCTTAAATAATCTACTCATCCTTAATGTTTTCTTTAGACAATAGAATCCCAATAGCCCACAATAATAGGCATTGTGTTTCAACCTAAATCTAAAAGAATATTAAAAAAATAATACCTAAAAAAAATTCAGCTGAAGCTTGCAGTGGGGTTTCGTAGTAGGCAGTTTGGTGGTGGAATCCGTTGCGTGGTCCGTACAGTCCGTTCTCCTCTTGCTTGTTTTCGTCGCATCTTGAGGGTGTCTCTGTCTTCTTCGAGAAGATTCCGGGGGGTAACAAACACCCAAAAAAAAAGAAAATAGTGAAACATGAATCGGCTATTTATACCCATGGTATATTTAATTCAACGAAGTGCCAGATGAAGACGCGTGTCAAAACACCTCCCTATCAACGGTGCAAAAACGCAGTAAAAAAGTAATGATTAACAGCTGAATGTGGGCCCCGAACAGTCAAATCAAGCAGAAGATGAAAGGACATGAAGGATCCACGTAACCAACAACCGACTGCAAGAACGACACAAAAGCCGTGGAGGAAAATGGGAATAAAAGGGAAAGTGCTTACGGAACTCTAGTCTAGTAACGCTCACCGCACGCTATAATTGCTACCGCGTACAATAAAGCGAACTAGACTGGGGGGACTTGATGACGTATAGGAAGTCTAACATGACTTTGGGTCAAACCCACACTATCAGAATAAGGCCTTGGCCCAACTAGATCCGATTACAAGCATATAGGGCCGAAACTAAGCCCAGTCCCGTACTGGCAGCGGCCCGAACATATTAAGACGAACGCGGACTATCCCTATTCCGCGTCCGCAATACATTGCAGCGGATTGACCAACGTCCGCGGAAGGTAGTTCGCTGCAGCAATCACGATTATGACGGATCCTTGCCCGACAAGGGTCCCACTCTGGCCACCAACAGATTATATGCGAAATACTAGGAAACCCTAGTATTACTAGCCTATAAATAGGAATCATCGTACATTCCAAAGAGGTACACAATATTCTCTCACTCTGACACACATATCTCTGACAACATGTTTTCTTACTCTTACACCGGAGTCTAATTGTGGGGTCCGCCCCCACGGTAAGGCTAACGGTTTATTCTCATTGTGCAGGCAATCATCCAAATCACTTGATTTAGTACAAGATCCAATCCATTCATAGCTTGTTGGTCCGGCCTAGCAAGCGTTCCAAATCCAACTTACACCTGTAACATAAATTGTACTAGCAGTTGGTATAGTCAAAAAGTACTGAGTGATGATTGTTATTAATTTTAACCTCAGGTACCATTCGTTGTTAAACTGGATGTCCAATAAAACTAGTCATAACAGTTAGCACTAGTTGTTTGTTTACCCTAGGCCTTACTGGTTGTGGACAATTAGCACTAGTTGTTTGTTATTGTAGGCCTTAATGGTTGTGAGCAATTAGCACTAGTTATTAACCGATATGTGTTACATTAAAAATGAGGTGAGGGCATGAGTGTCCGCTCACTAAAAAGGTGAAATTGTAACCGATGTTTTCTTTGTTTATTATGATGTGGGACATGGTTGTGCCCCTAAATTTGAGAGGGGGGCATAAAACCTCATATGGAGTGCGGGAGCGATCGTAAATCGTGTGACCTATAGCCGTATTTGATCCACATTGTATGCTCTTACTAGCCCATGGACCTTTAAGACTTTGTCACCTACTAGTGCCTATTACATGTTGCCCGTGAGCAGCTTTCCACCTTCAACTTTAACTACTTTTATCCTTGAGCACAACCAAAAAACCTTAGCACCAGAAAAATGTCATCCGAAAAATATTTGTCAGCTACTAATTTCTTAATTTATCAACTATTATTGTTGTAATTTGTAAACCCGAGCATATTAAAGTCTTATCACATTCCTGTTAGGCTGTTATCTTATCTAATGTATGAAGCATATCATCACATTCATCTTGGTAATATAGGACAACGAATTTTCAAAGTCTTTCTTGAAGTGGACCGTTATATAGATATGTCAAGATCAAAGAATATGTGGTGTAGTTCATGTACAAAGTTTCTTTCTGTGAAGAAAAATATTATGCAAAGTTTTTACTAGGTTAGTAATAAAATTCACTATCCACAATTCTACAAGGTGTATATTTGCTCATCACATGTTAATCATTACTCAGAGTTCGAATCTGGCCAGAGCATATTTTGCAATCGAAAAGGTAGTGTTATTCGATCTTGTCCTAAAAGGAAGCTAAATATGCGTATATGTTGGGAAAAACAAAAATTATGAATGGCGCAGTGGTTAAAAGTTAAAACACAGCTAATAGATGATACTTTTTTTTAATTCACATGATCTAAAACGCATAAACAAATACGCAAAACATATATCGTTGCGTGCATAAAACAACTTGATAAAACATCGTAGCTGCAAATGTGGTATAGTTTTGAACTCAATTAGATAAATGAGAACTAATGGATCACATTAATGAGGATCGATTATTGTAAAATTGATACGTATCGATTTAAATCAGTTAAAAGTTTGTCTAATAAGTATTAGAAACTTCACACTCGTTTCTTTTGTAACACCCCCAAAATGGGCCACAAGGAATATGTGTTCCGGGGGTTATTACCATCGTTCAATGACAGATATGTGAACGACCATTTATAAGGGGTCGTTTGAAATAACTGATAATTGGATTTAAAAAGGGTTCGTTACAAAGCTCATAGGCTTAACTTGTTTGACGTGATAATCTAAAGATTTCCCACATAGCAATTCCAAACGTAATGCTCGTAAATTTTATAATAATAGACTTTCAAAAGATGATCACCAATGTATCCTTGAATTGACCCTTATTGACTTGAGAAACACAAGTTTAAAACTGTTCAACAATAATGTTGGTGAATTTATAGGTTTATAAAGTTAATGAAGTGGATAGCAAGATTCCTGTAATAAAGTAACAATACAATATCACAAAAATTATATTACGAAATGCACTAATCTGATGACACTGAAGCTAAAACAATGTATGTATGTTGAATACACATAAATGACTTTGCCCAATGTAGATGTTCAACCCGTAACATCCATGAATCCAAATGGTATACGTTCGTCGTTATCCGGCACGGTAAAACTAGAAGCGCTTACTGCCGAATGGGGATGTTAATCCAAATTAGACTATATAACATTCGCGCTTCATAATGCATTAACAATTACATCTATGCAATTAATGTTCATGATGATGGGCATAGGTGGGGTTAGAGCTACATAGGCAAATCTCGTAATATTTGAATTTAACAAATGTACTTGCTTTGTTTGTAAAACAAACATGATCTCATCCCCGAGATTCGATAAATGATTAAAAAAGTATAAAAGTGGGGACTATAAACTCACATCAAGTAATGATAACGTAGAAGCGAGGTAATGGCACAAAAAACGATGCAAAAGGCTTTATCCGCAACCTATGAATAAATAATACATATTCACTAAACGGAAAAATAATAATATAAATACTTGCAATCTTGTCCCTAGTGTGTGCTTGAACTTTATTTAAAATAATAACGTTTGGAAACAATTTCTTGTTTTTAAAATAGTCAACTTTATTGGGTCAACGCGGCTAAAATATAAGTATATAATTTACGACTTCAGACCTTTAAGAAACTAGGCCAGTCATACTTTAGAATGTTAGTTTAGATCGGCCTTTGGTTTGGTCTCTAAGTGCGTTAAATAATTAGATGAAACATTGACGTTTTCTGTTGGAGTTTAGCATATATATTAGGACAAAAGATATAAATGAGTAACATACTTTTTGTTTTGTGCTACTATGAGTAACTTACTTCAAAAAGTGTTAACATGAGTAACCTACTTCTAAAAAGTCACAAAAATGTGTAACCATTGTTTTTTCTAATACACTTCTGCCACCTAGGATGCCATGTGTACAGTCAAAGTCAACATTTTTATTTTTTTTACATTTATTTTTTTTTTTTTTTATTTTTAATTAAAAAATATATTTTATTTTTAAAATAAAGTAGAAAAAATTAAAACAAAATATTAATTTTTTTAAATAAAGTACGAAAAAATTAATAAGTATTTTTATTTTTCTTTTTTTTAATAAAAATTTATAAAATTTTTTAATTTTTTTTCGTTTCTTTATTGAAATTTAAATTACTTTTAAGGGTTTTGAGTCATTAAATTGAAAACGTACTTTCAAAATTTACAATTAGTAACACACCTTGTTTTATTACCAATCTAGTAATTAAAACCGGCTACTTTTTGACAATTTAGTAAATATGACCGGTTGATTTTCCAAATAGATTTTCAGCAAAACAAGCATATATTTGGCATTTTAAGTCCGTTTTTGGTTGTTTTAGCTCGTTTTTAAAGGTAAAAGGTATGTGTAGTTAAGCACATACCAGATACACACAAGAAGAAGGGATTGACTATGATGAAGTCTTTGTCCCTGATGCAAGAATTGAAGTAATTAGGTTATTTTTAGCTTATGATTCATTTAAAGATTTTATGGTGTATCAAATGGATGTAAAAAGTGATTTTCTCTATGGGAAGATTAAAGAAGAGGTGTATATATGTCAACCACCAGGATTTGAAGATCCATACTTTCCTGATAGAGTATGCAAGGTTGAAAAAACATTGTATGGACAACATTAAGCTCCTAGAGCTTGGTATGAAACCTTGTCAACATATATGTTGGACAATGGGTTCCAAAGAGGGAAAATTGATAGTGATTATGCTGGTCCAAGTTTATATGGATGATATCATCTTTGGTTCAACAAAGAAGGAGCTATGCAATGCATTTGAGAAGTTGATGCATGAGAAATTTCAGATGAGTTCTATGGGAGAACTTACATTCTTCTTGGGATTACAAGTGTAGCAGAGAAAGGATGGCATATTTATTAGTCAAGATAAATATGTTGTTGAAATTTTAAAGAAATTTAGGTTTACAGAAGTCAAGACTACAAGCACACAAATGGAAACTCAAAAGCCTTTTCTAAAAGATAAAGATGGTGAAGAAGTAGATGTTCATATGTATAGGTCAATAATTGGTTCATTAATGTATCTTACATCTTCAAAACCTGACATCAAATTTGCAGTGTGTGCCTGTGCTAGATACCAAGTCAATCCAAAGGTTTCACATCTTTATACTGTGAAAAGGATTTTTAGGAACTTAAAAGGTCAACCAAAATTGGGCCTTTGGTATCTAAAAGATTCTCCTTTTGATTTGGTAGCATACATTGATAGTGATTATGCTAGAGCAAGCTTGGATAGGAAGTCTATAACAGGAGGTTGTCAATTCCTTGGATGTAGATTAATATCATGGTAGTGCAAGAAACAGACAGTGGTTATAAATTCCACAACAGAAGTTGAGTATGTGGCTGCTTCAAGTTGTTATGGACAAGTGCTTTGGATTCAGAATCAACTACTTGATTATGGGTACAATTTTATGCATACCAAGATCTTTATTGACAATAATTAAAAATCTTGTTTAATATTAAAAACAAAGCATATAGAGATCTGACATCATTTTATTAGAGATTGCAATGAAAAGAAATTGATACAAATGGTCAAAATCCATACTGACAAGAATGTTGCAGATTTGCTTACAAAAGCTTTTGATGTAAGTAGATTTCAATATTTTATTGTTAGTATTGGAATGATGAATCTTTAAAGTCTTTTATCTCTTTATGTTTTTGTAGAGTTTTGTATGAACTAGTACTATTATTCATGTCATTAAAAGTTTCTGTTGTTAAGTATAATTAGTACCGCTGGTTATACTTAATACTGTTGAGTTACTACTATTAGTTATACTTAATACTGCTAGGTATAATTAATACTGTGATAATTGTGAAAATTGCTATGGCTTGTGTTTTCTTGGTTTTTGGACTAACATTTTGCAGGAAAAGCAAAGAAAAGTGTTAGATTGATAGTGGGAAAGCTGTTTGAAATGGAATTGGAGTTAATGCTGGTGACTCAAAGTTAATGCTGCTAGGCATAACTTACTACTGCTAGGTGAAAGTTAATGCTACTAGGCATAACTTAATACTATTGGATCAAAGTTAATGTTGTTGGAGGTATTTTCATAAATACTTCGATTAAGGGTTTCAATCAATCATTTAATCGATTTCAATCTTTCAAATACTCTTTAATCATAAACCCTAACTCAATTTTATCATCCATTATCAAAACCCAACACAAATGGCAAATCTAAAGTTTGCAGACACTCACAATATGGTCGCGTTTTTCTCTAAACCCACAGAAAGTGAAGGGTTTGAACGAATTATGGATTTTCTAAATGCACACCCTATAAAGTATGCACTAACGATCAATCCTACTATATACATTTCGTGCATAAAATAGTTTTGGTCTACTGTTAAGGCCAAAACTATCAATAGGGAACAACCGTTACATGCCCTAGTGGATGGAAAGAAGGTAATCATCACTGAATCAACTGTTAGAAGAGATCTTCAACTAGAAGATGAAAAAGGTGTTGACTGTTTACCAAATGCTACCATCTTTGAACAACTTGCATTAATTGGGTATGAGAAAATTTCACAACAACTCACTTTTTATAAAGCATTCTTCTCTCTACAATGGAAATTTCGTATCCATACTGTTTTACAATGTCTAAGTCCAAAGGCCACTGCATGGAATGAGTTTAGTAGCACTATGGCATCTGTAATTATCTGTTTAGCTACAAACCAGAAGTTCAATTTTTCAAAGTTCATTTTTGAAAGTATGATTAGAAACCTAGAGAATGTATCTGGTAAATTTTTGATGTATCCAAGGTTTGTACAAGTGTTTTTGGATAATCAACTGGATGGCATGTCAACTCATAATGAATTTTTATAATGCACCCTCTCACACTAAGAAGCTTTTGGAAATATAAGAAGGGTAGGCAAAGATTTTTCTGGTAGAGTAAGACCTTTATTTCTAACAATGGTGGTACAAAACCAAGCAGAATTGGGTGAAGTTTCAGCAATTCCATTTGATCCCCATCACAGACCTACCATTATTAAATTATCATCTCAACCTCAAAAGACACAAAAACCTAGGATGCCTAAGAGAAAGGACACTCGAGTACCTCAGCCTAGTGGTCCTACTGAACATGTAGCAGATGAGGCTGTCCGTAAGGAGTTGGGTGACAGTTTGGTGAGGGCGACCACTACTACTTCTAGCTTAGAAGCAGAGCAAGATAGTGGTTACATAACTAAGACCCGATCCAAGGCAACACCTAATGAATCTAGTTCCCTAGGACTGCTTTGGGTGGTGGTCCCAGGCGCCAAGAAACCATAGGGGATATAATTGCTCAAACTAGGCTTGAGAATGTATCTAAACTTTCTAATGATTCACTGCTCGCAAGAGGTAACACACTTCAAAGTGATGAGGATAGACTTAAAATTAATGAATTGATGGAATTGTATACCACTTTACAAAAGAAGGTTCTTGATTTGGAGAAGACAAAGACCACTCAAGCTAATGAGATTGCTAGTTTGAAAAAGGGGGTCAAGAAGCTTCAAAAGAAAAGAAGTTCAAGAACTCATAAGCTGAAGAGACTATACAAAGTTGGTTTAAGTACTAGGGTAGAATCCTCTGGTGATGAAGAAGATTTGGGTGAGGATGCATTTAAACAGGGGAGGAGGATTAATGCTATTGATGCAGATGATGACATTACCCTGGTTAATGATGATGCTAACAAAGAAATGTTTGATGTGGATTCTTTAAATGGTGAAGAGGTGTTTATTGCAGGGCAAAATGAAAATGTTGTTGAAGAAATAGTTGATGTTGCTCAAGTTAGTAGTGCTGCAACAACTGTTACAATAACTACTGAAGAAATTACTTTGGCTCAAGCTCTGGCTGACCTAAAGAGCACAAAACCCAAAGCTAAAGGGATTGCTTTTAGAGAGCCAGGTGAATCAACAACAACTATATTTTCACAACAATTGCAGGATGTTAATACAAATAAACTGGTTTTAAACAAAATGTTTTACAATCAACTTAGACAAAGGTTTTATTAATGACAAAACATAACAATCCTCTTATTATCTCATAAACATGATTTCTTTACTATCTCCCATCTTTGTAGAAAAACACATGCAAATGATTTCTTTACTATCTCCCATCTTTGTAGAAAAACACATGCAACTTGAAAAAGCATACAAATTCTTTTAAAACCCTAACTTTACACAAAATCATCTTACACTTATTTTCTCATTTAGTATATAATCAAATGCAGCAAATCCAAGGAAAATCTCATAAGATTACACAAGATATCTCAAGATTTTGCAAATCAAAATTCGAATTTTGTTACTGTATTCCGGTGCCCTTAGTTTTGCAAGCCGGTGCCCTTTGTCAACAGCACCGGAAGAACCGGCCCACAATATATTTTTTGGCTATAAATACCAAGCCATTTCTCATGTTTTCACATACCTTTCTCATCCAATCTTCTCTCTAATAAACTGATCTCTCTCTCTCTAGCATCTCTTCTTCTAATTCTTGTGTAGGTAATTCACTTCAAGAAAGGAATTGCCAAATACGCGAAAGTTTCAAGCACGCATCAAAAGTGTCTTGATCTTGATTCTTCTTCTTACTTCTTTCAAAAGATCATCTTGCTGTGATTAATTGTTGTATTGTTAGTTATACATCAAGTGTAGTTGTGTTATCATCGATTCTCGTGTGTGAGAAATTCGGTGATCATCTTTGTAACCTATAGAAGTGTACCATCGTTGTGAAGGCTTCTCCACCAAATGAAAGGAGCTCGGTGACTAATGTTTAACAAACTCTCGAGTAGGTGACTCGGGGAGTGAAGTAGGGCAAGGAAGGTGTCCTTGTAGCCGAACCACTATAAATACTTGTGTCCCGGTGATCTCTTTCTATACTCTATCTTTTCTTTACTCTTACATCTCTTACTTCTTAATTGTCAAACATCAATATCTAGATCACTTCACAAAAAGTTTCAAAAGTGTTAAACAAATCTAAAAAGATCGAAAAATCTTGGAAAAACTATTCAACCCCCCCTTCTAGTTTTCCACAATTGGCATCAAGAGCTAGGTTATCAAAGTTTTTAAAATAAATTGTATTTTAAATCTTTAAACGATTATGGATTCGGAAAACTACAAAGAAGGTCAATCTATGCAACGACCACCTCTCTTCGAGGCAAATTGTTTTATATATTGGAAAAACCGTTTTGAAACTTACGTGAAGTCTAAGGATATTGATCTTTGGTATATCATAGCTCATGGTAACTACAAACCTACCATCAAAGACAAGGATGGCAAGGATGTTGTTACAACATATGAAAAACTTGATGAAAATCAAAAGAAAATACTTTCCAAAAATGATGAAGCTAAAATGGTTTTATACAATGCTTTACCTAAAAAGGAATATGAAAGAATTTTCATGTGTGACACGGCTCAAAATATTTGGGATTCTTTAATAACTACTCATCAAGGTAACAAACAAGTTAAAGATAATAAAATAGATCTTTTTGTTCAAAAATATGAGGAGTTTTCAATTACCGACGATGAAACCATTGATTGTGCCTTTTCTAGATTTAATACCATTATTACTTCTCTTAAAGCACTTGATGAATCTTTTTCAAGTCGTAACCATGTTAGGAAATTCTTGAGGGCTCTTCCATCAAAATGGCGACCAAAGGTAACGGCGATAGAGGAATCCAAAGACTTGTCAAAGCTATCTCTAGACGAACTTGTTGGCAACCTCAAAGTCTATGAAATAGTTCTTGAAAAGGACTTGGAGATTGCAAAGAACAAGAAAGAAAAGTACAAGTCTCTCGCACTCAAAGCAAGACAAGTCTTGAGTGATGATGATACATCTTCCTCGGATAGCAATGATGAGGAATATGCAATGGCCGTAAGGGATTTCAAGAAATTCTTTAGAAGAAGAGGCAAGTTTGTCCGACAACCCTATGACGACAAAAAGAACTTCCGAAAAATCAAGGAAGATAAAAAGGAAGAACGAAGATGCTTCAAGTGTGGTGATCCAAATCACTTCATTAGTGATTGCCCCAAAAACTTTTCCGGTGATCAAAAGGCATTCGTTGTCGGAAGTTGGAGCGATAGTGGAGATGACTCAAAGAAAGAAGAGATTTGTCTCATGGCTCACTCAAACGAGGTATTATCCGATGATCCTTACTATAGTAGCTCATCTTTAGATAACGAATCTAGGGAAAATGAGTATGACAAACTTGGCCAAATTAGTCTTAGAATTATCAACAAAAACAAACATCTAAAGACTAAAAATGGATTGCTCAAGAAGACCATTAACGAACTTAAAACCAAGCTAGACGTATTAGAAAAAGGTAAAGAAACTAGTAGCCATTGTGATGCTTGTAATGAACTTAGATTAGAAGTTAACTCTCTAAGACTAAAACTAGCTAGTTTCGAGAATAGTAGTTCATCTTTACAAAAAATGGTCGAAATGCAAAAACCGTTAAAAGACAAGTGTGGATTAGGATACACAGAGACTATAGCTTCCCCTAGAAACACTAAAATCAAAAATCTATTAGATCAACTTAAAAAGCTCTCTGTAGAACCTACTTGCCGGTGCCATTCATCAACAGCACCGACCAGTTCAAACGAACAGCACCGGCTGTTTGATGATAGTGCAGAAAAAGGAAAAGAATTGGAAACCAACGTAGTTAAACAAAATGACTCCGTTCTAATTACCAAAAAGTCTATTTTAGGTGCACCAAAAGGTAACAAACTACCACCAATTCTAAAACTTGGTCAAGGACATGGAAAAAGTAAAATCCAAACGCCCTATAAAATGACCCATAGGAGACCTAGTAGCCTATACCCCAAAAGTGATTATCGCCAAGTAAATTGGAACTATGAAACACAACATGAACAACAATTCCAACCTCCTATGCATAATCAATGGTGTCCTTTTCCTCCATACATGGGACAAACAAACGGTATGTATAACACTAACGGACCCATGAGATATTGGGGACCAAATGCTTAAGTTGTTTTATGCATCTAGGTACGTCAAAAGGTGAAACTTGAACCGGATGAATGGAACCAAGATAGTGGTTGTACTAGACACATGACCAGAAACAAAGATCTCTTCTCATCATATAAACCTTTTGATGGACTGGTAACATTGTTGTTGGTAGTAACACTAAAAGCTAGTGCATGGCAAAAAGTATGATTTCTCATAACTCACTCACCATCAATGATGTTAGTCAGTAGAAAATCTCAGTTTTAATCTTCTTAGCATAGGTCAAATTTGCGATAAAAAGTGCAATGTACTATTTAGCGAAACCAGTAGCAAAATAATTAGAAAGGGCATAACCTTAGGAAAAGGAATTAGGAAAAATGGCCTTTACATTATGAAAATGGGGAACTCACCAAAAGACGCCCTTTGTCTAACCTCTATAGATGATACTTCGACCTTATGGCATTGAAGATTGGGTCACGCAAACATGCGACTTATACAATCGCTATCATCTAAAGAACTTTTTAGAAACTTACTAAAACTAAAGTTTGAAAAACATTTTTGCGACGCTTGCAACGTTGGAAAACAAGTACATGAAAGCCATAAGCGCTAAAAACATGGTTTCTAATTCTAATTGTCTAGAAACTTTTGAATTATGGACTTGTTTGGTCCGTCGGCCCGTTCAAAGTTCGGAGGCAACTTCTTCACTTTGGTATTCTTTGTTGGAGGGCTATTCAAGGTACACTTGGAGACAAGATTTTTATAACATAAAATGAAAGCTTTTGATCATTTGAAATACTAAGGGTAAAAAGATTCAAAATTCAAAAAGGTTGCCCCTTATGTCAATGTACGATCATGGTCGGGAATTTTATAATGAAGTACAATTTCGGTTGCTTTTTGTGATGTAACTGGCATTACTCATAACTTTTTGGCTCCAGTTTACTCCACAATCAAATGGTGGTTGGTAGTGAGAACATAATAATAGAACACTACAAGATATGAGTTAGAACATTTTAAAGACAATCATTCCTCAAAAAATTTGGTGGATTGCCGTTGACACCTCACCATTTCATTCTTAAAAATAGGATTCTTATTAGAACCTTTTTTTTGGATCCCCTTTTTCCATTTAAAAGTTAAAAAAAATAAAAAAAATAAAAAAAAAAAAATAGAAAACTCCTTATGAGCGTTTCAAGGTTAGAGAAGGTCCAACTTTAGAATTACTTCAAAGTTTTTAGTTGTAATAAATATGTTTTATTTTAAATACCAGAGACTCATACCTCTTACCCCCAAATTCGGGGGGGGGGGGGGGTGGGGGAAAAAAACCCCCCGTTTTAAAAAAATTACGGGTGGGGGGGGGGGGGAGGGGTGGGGGGTACCGGGGGGGGGGGGGGGGGGAATAAAGGTTTTTTCTTAGGATATTCCATTATCAGTAAAGCTTATGTAGTTTTAATAAAAGAAACATGAAGTCAAAGAATCTCTCAAAGTAAGTTTGATGAAACCCCTCACACTTCCTAATTCTCCTTCTTTAGTCGATGACTGTCTTACATAGAAAGTCGACATCATAGAAAAAACAAAGAATAAGATTAGAAGTCAAGGAAAAAATGAACCTTTAAACAAACAAATCTCGAACATCAAAGATATAAAGATCATCTTTAGGAACCGTCATAAGAAACACTAAAATCAAAGAACTCTAAGATCTGTTAAAAACCAAAGCACTCTTCTCTTTGTATCTTCCGTAGAACCTAAAAACATTAAAGAATACAAGACGAAAGTTGGACTATGGCTATGCAAGAAGAGTTAACTCATTTAAAACAATTTGTCGTTTTGGTTGTCTGTTCCTACTCCAAACCAAAACTATCATAGGTACAAAAATGGGTCTTTAAAAACAATCTTAACGAAAATGGTATGTATCTAGAAAAAAAGCAAGAATTGTTGCACTAAGGTTACAATCAAAAGAAGGAATAGACTTCGAATGAACCTATGCACAAGGTGAAGATTTAGAATCTATTATGAAATCCTTCTTGCGTATGCTTGTGCTCATGACTTCAAACTCTTTCAAATGGATGTCAAAAGTGCTTTCCTAACTGCGTTTTATAACACGAAGAAGTGTACTGTAGCCAACTCTGGATTTTTAGATTTTGAAAAACCTAATCATGTGTTTAAACTAAAAAAAAGCTCTCTACGGTCTCAAACAAGCACCCAAAGCTTGGTATGATCGACTCAAAGCCTTCCTCCTTGATCATTCATACACCATGGGCTTAGTAGATAACACTTTATTTACTAAGAAAAAGGATTCACATATCATCATTGTCCAAATCTATGTGGACGACATCATCTTCGGATCAACTTGTCAAGACTTATGTGATGATTTCTCCAAAATCATTCATGACGAGTTTGAAATGAGCATGATGGGTGAATTGAATTTCTTCCTTGGTTTACAAATCAAACAATTCGAAGATGGAATCTTCTTCAATCAATCTAAATATGTGAAAGAAATGTTAAAGAAATTCGGTCTTGAAAACACCAAACCAATTAAAACTCCTATGTCTTCCGAAACGAAACTCACCCATGACGAAAAGGGCAAACCCATCGACGAGACTAAATACCGTGGTATGATTGGTAGTTTACTCTATCTAACCGCTAGTCGCCCTGATATCAAGTTTAGTGTATGTCTTTGCGCTCGTTTTTAAGAAACTCCTAAAACCTCTCACCTCGAAGCTGTAAAGCTAATCTTCCGTTATATCAAAGGTACTTCTCACCTAGGCTTATGGTTATCCCAAAGGAACCGTCTTGAGACTATTTCTATGCCAATTATGACCACGCGGGAACTATGTCATAATGAAAAAAAAAGCATAGTGGATGTATGTACCACTTCGTAGGTTGTTGTCTCTCTCATGGTTGTCAAAGAAACAAATCGCCTTTTGCTATCTCAACACCAAAGCGAAATCGTGTCCGCCGAAATATAAGCTTGGATCAACAAATGCCTTTGGGAATGAAATAAGCTCTAGTTATTATGAAAGTTTAAATTAATGGTACATGTTCTTAGTGACTATAAAGGCAGATAGATTTAAGCAAAAAAATCAACGTGTCTTCACTCTCGCACTAAACATATAGAAATCCGTCATCATTTTCTCCGTGATAACATTCAAAAGGGTAATATCTCTATCGAAAAGGTTGCATCCCGAATGATAAAATATTGACGACGTCTAACCTGCCACTTAAAAGTGAACCCTTCATCTTTTCTTCTGACTCGGCTTGGATCACACTCTTAAAACCTTTTCCTAGGTATTTCTCATGTGTGTCATATTATATTCTCTTACTACATTGTTTAATACAAATAAAAACGTTTTTGTATAACTTGTCTCGTGGGTATACAAAGAAACACATGGTCAATATGTCGTTTCAAACACGTTCATTGTAGCCACATTAAAAGGAGGCTTAGGGTTTTTCTCTCTAAATAAAACAATTTTTTTCTGTCATCGAGTCGAGAAAAAGTACACCTCCAACATATCAAAGTTTTACTCAAAAAACTTACTACAAAAATTTTGTCTACCCATCGGCCGGTGCCATTCAAATTTCAAGCCGGTTCCCTTTTCAGATTGTACCGGCTGATACTGCAGACCTGTTCTCCTGAATTAAATTACGTATTTTGCATATTCAAATTCAAAACTTTCCTACTCCTTTGTCAACGTCACTTAGGACTTATAAAATATAAGAAGTTGACCTTAGCCATAGTCTAATCATTAGATTTTAACTAAGTTAACAAGCAAAACATTTAAGTCTAACTCAAATAGTGCACTATTCTTACCCATCTTCCTCTATAAATAGTGCACCACTCTTGGGCATCTTCTTCATCTCCTACTCTTTGTGTCTTTCCTTTCTTCACAGTGCCTAAATAGAACAAAAACTAATCTAATGAACCACAGAATTAGTGTTAGGCCATGTAGCTCTTGTCAATCCAGATCTTTTCTCCTCCCTATCAACCATTCTCTCCACCATCGGACTACACATCGGGAGCTCCACCAACTTCTCTAATAATCTCTCCACCACTATCTCCAATAAAAATTACCTCCAATGAAAATTGCTTGCTTACTCCTAAGTCAACTCATCCTCCATTGACTACGCCACCACCCGCTCCTTCTCAACCATCCAAGCTTACCTCACTGGTAGCTATTAACCTTGATCCCATTGAACTCTTGTTCTCTACTCCACCATCCTCTCTATCTCTACTTGATGTGCTAGGTGATCTTCCACCATCAACAACAAATCCATCACATCCTAGACCATCCTTTGCAACCATTGAACGATTGGCAAATGAGCCACCTCATATTCCTCTCATAAACTCTACTTTTCCCTCACCAACTCCGGGGATAGAAACCAAACACTCTCCTCTCCTCCACATTGCTTGACACCTCACCATCTCAAATCCCACATCTTCCGCCTTGGGACCCAACAACCCTTTTCCTTTGATCAAACTTTTTTTCTTGAGATGTATATGAAACATTGCCCAAAAAGGGACTCAAGTCTTGTCGACAATCTCCAAGGAGAAATGAGATTCATTCTCTAACCACATTTCTCGGAAACCGCATAAATGTCATAATGTACAACATCTAATAATAAGACTTAAGTAGTAGAACGAAATAATAGATTCATTAGGAACCTTTTTAAGAATATCTTGTCTTATTGTAATGTCTTTATGCTCTATCTAATAAAATTAGTTATGCTTTATCTCTTTACCATTCTAAATTATGTTCAAAATTTGTGGACTTTGACTTTTTTAAAGTCAGTCGGTGCCATTAGCTAATGAACCAGTGCCTTTCATAGGACAACACTGGCTAGCCGGTTGGTATCCATTGGCCATTTTTTTTTTCTTGGACCCCTAAACTTTTCTTGTAGTTACTCACAAAGCAAGGGGAGCATATCTCATTGTTTCTAACATATTTGTTTTGTAGCATTCATCAAGGGGGGAGCTTTCCATCTTGACAATATCTCTACATTTCTCATACATTTGCTTTCCATTTTTGTTTTGACAAAAAGGGGGAGAAAGTAACCAAGTTTAAATACATGTCTAATCATCCCTAATATGTTTTGTCATCAATAAAAAGGGGGGATGATTGTAAATACTATAAACCGGTTTAAACAAAACGTTTTGCAATTCATTAGTCTAAGGTTTTATTAATGATAATATACATAACAAACCTCTTATTATCTCACAAACATGATTTCTTTACTATCTCCCATCATTTGTTAGAAAAAAACACATGCAAATGATTTCTTATACTTATTATCCATCTATATAGAAATACACATGCAACTGAAAATGTTTACATAATTCTTGTTAAACCCCTTACTTTACACAAAATCATCCTTACACTTATTTCTCAGTTAGTATATTATATCAAATGCCAGCAAATCCATTGGAAAATCTCATAAGATTACAAAGATATCTCAGATTTTGCAAATCAAAATTCGGATTTTGTTACTGTATTCCGGTGCCCTTAGTTTTGCAAGACAGTAGCCTTTCTCAAAACAGCACCGGAAGATCCGGGCTACAGTTTAATTTTTTGGCTACTAAATACCCAAGCCATTTTCTCAGTTTTCAAACACTCTTTCTCATCTATTCTTTTCTCTAATCAACAGATCTCTCTCTCTCTCTCTAACATCTCTTCTTCTAATTCTTGTGTAGGTAATTCACTTCAAGAAAGGAATTGCCAAATACGAGAAAGTTTCAAGCACGCATCAAAAGTGTCTTGATCTTGATTCTTCTTCTTACTTCTTTCAAAAGATCATCTTGCTGTGATTAATTGTTGTATTGTTAGTTGTACATCAAGTGTAGTTGTGTTATCATCGATTCTCGTGTGTGAGAAATTCGGTGATCATCTTTGTAACCTATAGAAGTGTGCCATCGTTGTGAAGGCTTCTCCGCCAAGTGAAAGAAGCTCGGTGCCTAGTGTTTAATAAACTCTCGAGTAGGTGACTCGGGGAGTGGAGTAGGGCAAGGAAGGTGTCCTTGTAGCCGAACCACTATAAATACTTGTGTCCCGACGATCTCTTTCTATACTCTACCTTTTCTTTACTCTTACATCTCTTACTTCTTAATTATCAAACATCAATATCTAGATCACTTCACAAAAAGTTTCAAAAGTGTTAAACAAATCTAAAAAGATCGAAAAATCTTGGAAAAACTATTCAACCCCCCCTTCTAGTTTTCCACAAACACCAATACCGAATATGTTGGACTTGTGAATGTTAATTTTGAGACCCGATGCTAAGTAGAAGACATGAAGAACACGAATAATGTTATCAAGGTCTCTAGAATTCCAATTAGTGGTAATAATAACATCATTTGCATAAAAAAGGTGAGATAAAGTGATATCCGACGACCCTATCTTGATCCTACAAATTAAACCGGAACTAACTGCATTAGACATAGCACAATGGAGACCTTCCATGACAAGAATAAATAGAAATGGAGATAGAGGGTCTCTTTGTCTCAAACTGCGCTTGATGGAAAATTCAGAAGTAGGACTACCATTAATCAAAATAGAAGCTCTTGACGAATGAAGGCAAGCACAAATCCAAGATCACCATTTAGAACCGAAACCAAGAGTAAGAAGAACAAAGTCCAAGTAATTCTAACTAACCGAGTCAAAAGCTTTTTCAAAGTCCACTTTAAAGATAAGCATCTTTTTCTTGATCTTTTTAAACCAATCGATCACCTCACTAAGAATAAAAGGACCATCTAGAATTTACCGACCCACTATAAAAGCGGATTGCTCTTTACTAACAATTTTATCGATCACTTTAGAAAGCTAGTTAGCAAGAATTTTAGCGATAATCTTGTAGTGAATACCAATGAGAGATATGGGACAGAAATCTTTAATGTGTATAGGATTACTAACCTTCGGGATAAGCATGAAAAGGAGGAATTAGCACCTTGCGGCATCGTACCAGAGGCAAGAAATAAGTCTACAAACTCAAAAATATCTTTCTTAAGAAGATCCCAATATTTCTTAACGAAGGCAAAAGAGAAACCATCAGGACCGGGGGCTTTGTTGCTGCCACAATCC
>BQNB010014081.1:0-75869 GCA_026074375.1 Tanacetum coccineum | reverse complement strand
GATGGAGAAGAGGCAGGAGTCTGGAGGGGAGTAGTAGACTATATGATATTCTTGATTAGGAGTTGTACACTACTAAACCATGTAGCTTCGGTTAGTGTTAGATCTAAACTGAGTAGTCTCAGTGGTAGTAGTTATGAACTGATTAGTATTAGTCGGTAGTTGATTCTTATTGAAATCATAGTTATGATGGTAGTAGAATGGTTTGTATAGAATTTGAAAATCAATGGATGGTAGTACGTTTTCTTACATAAGTTGATATGTTTAGTACTTGGGTATGTTATTGTCTATACCGGTTAGTGACATGGTTCGTCACTCACCTCTATTAGGATTTCCATTCTTGTGATACCCCTCACACATTTATTCACCACCTATATGGAACTTGAAAAATATTCAAGTGACATGTCAAATAGTTACGTTAGAAGAACGCGGAGTTAGGTAAAACCTTATGTAGTCGCGAGGAGACTTGGACGTGATCGTAGTAAGCTAAGTTGGAATCTGATTTTGATCATAGTGTGACCCTGATGAATATTAAATTCTTAGTGGGTTGGAACCCAAGGTACCTGGAGCAAGTAATATCTACTTGCTAGAGTCTAGACTTTTGATAAGTAAACCTTAGATGATCTTGAAAGAGTAGTGCAAGAGTCGTGATGTGTGGGACACATACCTCTTAGAGGACTAAACCCACTTAATAGAACAACCAAGGGACTAGATGACGTCAATTGCTTTAAGAGTTTTGTTGTCGCGTCAAGGACTAGATTATATTTTGACACCCGACCAAATATGTAACCCAAAGATTAGGAAGAACTGTTAAGTTGTGAAGATAGTAAGATAGACTATCATGTTGAGTGAGACAATATCTAGATAGATCATAAGGAAGTGTACGGACTGAACGTTAGAACTAAGTCTCTAGGGGAATCAAAAGAAACCTTGCTTGAAGAGACTAAAATGGTAAAGAACTAGTACGTATTGATGAGGAAATAGAATTGTGGTCGTTGTTGTGATTGATGATTTGAGTTGAATTTCAGGGGCAAAATTCCTTTAAGGGGGTTAGACTATGATAACCGGTAACTTGTCCAGGGTTAAGTATTATAAAATATTGTAATTTTCTATCGGAGTCCTTTGATTTTATCAGCTTTATTGGCAGAAAGCTGAAAAGTTGACTTCGGTTGACTCATTTTCCATAAAACGGTTATAGTTTAACCGGGTGTTGAGAGAGTTTTGAGTTCCGTAAAAGAATCACTTCTGATTCATCTTTTCGTATCAGAGTGTTTATGTTGTCATTTTGATGCGTTCCGGGAAGTTTTCCCGTGTTCTGCGAGAATCATCACGCAGCACGTACCAGCACGACAGTTAAGTAGAGAACAGGTTTAATAATCATGGGTGAATATAACTAACTTATTTAATAAGTAATTTTGTAATTTGAAGTAACATTTGTCTAGAGCGTAAAACGTGGAGGTGTGAGTTAAAAGTTATTAGAAAACGAGCGTTTTTATGAAATTTGACTTAAGTGCGTATCGGTCGTAAAAGTGAAATTTGTGAACGAAGTTTAAAGTGATAAGATGTATTTTTGAAGTCTAGAAACTTTTAAACTTGTGAGAAAGGTTTCAGTTTGATTTCAAGTAACCTTGTATTTTGGTCCCGACGCGTCCGTTAAATGTTTAAAATGAATTTTGGGGAATTTAAGTTGGAAATATGTAATGTAAATAACCTAGGTTATCAGAAAAATGTTTTTAAGATCAATAAAAATACTACAAAACTTTAGAAAATATTTTAAAGTCAAAGTTTTTGAGTTTTACGTGAACCCGACATGAAAAGAAGCCACCCCGAGCCCCTAGGATACCTTGGCTGGTTATGGACAAGAAGAGGGAACACCAAGGCAAATTTTTAGCACTCTTGGTCCTTGCAAGGTACATAGGCCTTTTGTCATCACCTTAAACATGCATTTTCATACCTCATTTCAAAATAAATCAAAAAACACTCTCTTTTTCTCTCTTTTGGTTTCGGACGCAAACAAGAAGAACAAGAAACATAATTTTGCTAAACTTTGATCAAGAATTTGAAAGTGTGCAAGTCTTGGGTTGATAATAGTGATTGGGTTATTGATTAAACTATGTTTGGGTAGTCGGTTCGCATTTCATCTCGCTTTTTAAAACCCTAAATTGTAAGTTGTCTAAACTTTTTTTAAGTTGTACTTTTATGATTCTTATGGTGTCTAAATGTTAGATGTACAAGTTGATCGTCGTAAAAACATCAAAATTTTGAAACGAAAAGAGGAAAAGGGTGCGTTTGGTTGACGTGGTCAAAGAGGGGAAAGAGCAAAAATGGTTACTTTTATATTATGGTTGTGGTGGTAAATTTATTTTTGAGTCAAATGCTTATTAGGGCTTATTTTTGAAAATAGCTTAAAAATAAGCTAGTGTAAAGCTTATTTGGTGTTTGGGCTTGCTTGTTTGGTTCCGCCCAACCGAAAGGAAAGAATGGATTATTGGGCTCGGCCCAATAACCATTCGGCCCTTTGTGTTTTGTGGCTTATTTGGTTGACTTATTCGGTTTTGAGCTTATTTAAGTTTTGTCTTATTTTGGTATGGTTTATTTTGATTCGTCTTATATTAGAGCTTATGGCTTATTGGGTTTTGACTTAAGTTGGTTTCGGCTAATGTTAGATTCGGCTTATATATTGGCTTATGGCTTATATAAGCTTAAGGCTTATATTGATTTTGGCTTATTTTGGATTCGGCTTATATATTGGGCTTATAGCTTATTGATTTCAACATATTGGGTTTTGGCCCATTAGATTTTGGCTTATTGGGTTTTGGTTTATGTTGGATTTATGCTCATTTTGGGCTTATATATATATATATATATATATATATATATATATATTGGGCTGGACTTACATAAAGTTTTGGGCTTATCATTTGACTTCGGCCCAAGGAGATAAATACTTGTATATATTTTGTTAACGGGCTAACTTTAAAACTCATATTGGACCTTAAGGCCCAATAAGCGAAAACTAGTAAATTTATACGTTTAAGGCGGATTTTAAAAGATGAAATGTGTTCGTGTTAATTTTGAAAGGTCGTTGGAGGAAAATGCTATTTATTAGAGTATTATTGAGATATAGAATTTGGCGTTTTGTCAGAAGATGATGAGAATTAAGAAATGTGTTTGGAATTGAGAAATTGGAAAAAAAATTGAATTAGACTTGAAATCTTGGGAAATGTTATATAAACGAACGGGTCATGCTGAAATTTTTGTAAAAATCCTTCACTTAGAAAATATTGTGGGAAAGCTTATTTTGTGTCGATTCGGTCAAAGGATGAAAAAGTGGTTTTTAATAACCTTTAGGTGTCAAGATTTAACCAACAAACATGGTGATGATAAAATTAACAAGATTTTATAAATTCTCGTTCTATGCTGATAAAAAGACAAAAATAATAATAAAATATTATTATTTTATTTTAGAGTGTTATATACTTTTATATATATATATATATATATATATATAAAATATATATCGTATCGATTACGAAGATGTTATTTCATTTATTTCGATCTTTGAATTCATACTCATTTCTCGTCAGATTTCCCTGGATTGTTTGGACAATTGTTTCGTTATCGGATGTGTTTTGAGTATTTTGTGTTGACGTCGCACTTAGCCTAAGTGCATCGAGTTGTTTTACGTAGTTACCACACAACCATGATACCAAAACATTTTGTAATGAGAATGCGATTTTGAAATGAGAACAAGTGTTTTGGAAATAAGGATAAGGGTTTTATAATGAGAATGAGGTCTTGAAATGAGAACAAGTATTTTGGTAATAAGGATAAAGGTTTGTAATGGAAATAATGGTTTAGAACGAGAATAAGAAATTGGTGTGAGTAAAGACGAACGCTTGTACAATAAGGCAATTTGTACGATAAACATTAATAAGGTGAAATTAATGATTAGGTCATGGCCGGGTACCATTGTGCGTTGTAGAGATTATTTGGTTCGTTGTGTAGAGGTTATTTATTTCGTTGTGTAGAGATTGTTTGTGCGTTGTGTGGAGATTATCAATGCGGTTACCATCATCTGTCGAGGTGAGTTCTCATAGCCCCACTTTTTAAATCTTTTCCGTTAGGGGAAAATGATACTCAAATGTGTTTTGAATTGTTTTCTGAACTATGCGAAATGTGGTTTTGTTTTTGGGATAATTTATGTGCTTATGACCGCTATGTGAATGATATGTGTTGGTACGATATGCTGTGTGGAACTTCGCCATATATATTGCTCCAGCTGGTAGGCTTTAGGTGCAGTAAGACATTCGGGGTTGTGACCTTAAGAGTGATGGTATACACTAGTGATAAGTCTAGCGGGGATGCTAAGTCTTGGTACACAATTTACGGGGATGCTAAGTCATGGGTTATGATTGTTTGCATATATTCACTATCATATAGCACAATTGTCCAACTGTTTGAGATATTGGCATAGCCACTGGGTTTCCTTCAAACCTACAAGCTCACCAACATTATTGTTGACGTTTTTAAGTATCATATTCAGGTGTGTTTTGATAAAGATAAATGGATGGTTTTGGAGATTAAAGATGTGCACCCTTGGGGATTTGGGATTTAAGATTGAGGTCTTACATATCAAGATTGAAACATGAAATCCTTGTAAAGAATTTTTTGTAAACTTCGGATGGTATAATCTTGTATCTTGTGCAATGTGAATCATTATGTCGCATTCTCGTGTTTTCGCCGCTGACGGGGTGTGACAACCTAAGTCAAATTATCAATTAGAGAGCAAATAACACAAACAAACATGGCAGGATATGAAATATGACATAACACATAAGATTTACACAAATTTTTTGTAAATTTAGGCAGAGTTTCTTTTCATAAATTTGACATATTTCGCATGGAATGTGACACATGTATTGTTTCGCATAGCATACATATTTCGCACAGATTATGGTGAACATGTTTCGCACAGAACATCACACACATATTTCGTACAAAATTTCCCTAACATGTTTCACACAGAACATCACAAGCATATTTTGCACAGTTATGTTTCAACATGTTTCGCATGATTCATTACCAACATATTTCGCATGATTCATTACCAACATATTTTGCATAGTTATGTTTCAACATGTTTCGCATGATTCATTACTAACATATTTCGCATGCATATTTCTAAATCCCTAACTCAAATTTTATCAATCAAAATTACTTCAAGATTTTATTCCTAACATCAAAATTCATGTAGAATCATCATAGAATCATTAAACACAAGATTTAGACTACAAACGAGCATATTTAACCAATTTTCAAGCATAGGCAAAGAAGAAACACCATTCATATGGAATAAGGGACATCTAGGAGGCAAGAAATACACACTTAGGTACACATTACAAATAACCAACACACAAATCAAATCACATAAGCAACCTTATAACCATATTAGAACTAACGCACCTACAAACCACCTTTTCCAAGTAAAATAGATCTTAGGAAGCAAAAACAAGTTTCAATGGCACAAGGAGGCTTATATGAAGTTACTAACACAAACCCACATATGATCAATCACAAGCACATGTTTCGCATCACTCATATACACAAAAATCACTAGAAGTCAATCATACATTAGTGATATCAAAAACTGTTTCACACTAAGCTTAGACGCATCCTAATGATCAAAACCCCTCAACTAATTAAAGAAAACCTCAACCTTTTACTTATGAACCCTTGATGTGTCGTTGTGTGGTTGTAATTTTATGATTTCAAGTTTTAAATTTATATTTTGCCGACTTAACCAAAAATAACACTTTAACGGGCAGTGTACCCGATCGATGGTAGTTTCATGGTAAGTAGGGTAACGACCACTAAGAGCGAGAAACAATCCTTTAATTTATTAATATTTTGGTTATCTAAACTAAGTTATTCTATTCTATGTTAAACCTATGCTAAACCTATATTAATACTAAATCTAATGGATAAGTGGGTTTTTTTAGCCTGAGAGACTGGCACGGGTTTTGTGGTGACTAAAATCAACTTAAGACACTAAAACACACGCAAGAAAATTAACAGAAGATAAAAGAGCGGTCTAGCCAAATATAAGAAAACTATATTAACCATTATTAATCCAATCAGAACGTTGGTTTGTTTATTTAGTGCAATGATTACTTATCTCGAGGCGGCATATCATTCTTAAGATTAAGGCGTTACTTCTTCCTTAAACCTAAACAGGTAGAATTTTGTCACAATTAAACGCATCTGCATAAAGCATCCTTATTTGCTGATTATAATCTATCTTAGGGATTAAACCAATGGTGATCTGGTTAAACCCTAGCTCATAGAGACTTTACCTACTTACTGCTTAATGGCAATTCATACACTAGTAGTTCACTAACCAAGTCTTTACCACTTTTAAGAACGTACTCGTTGATCCCTGGGGTCACTTGCCGGTCTAACTAAGCTCACAATCTAAGGGAAAGATAGGTCGTTATTTGTGATCCTATTAGTCTAGATGTATAAATCACTATATGGAGAGCCATCTTGGCATCTAGATTACTTGGTCCATATCACTAGATCTAGTTGAATGATAGGACGCATACAAAAGCACGTAAACAAGTATAAACTGATAAACATAAACAAGCAATCAGCGATAAATTAAGCAATCAAGATAAATAAACCAAACATTAAGATCTTCATAATAATGGCTAATACCTGAAGATATTAGCCTTCAAACATCATAATCAATACAAAAGTAATAATTTAGCCAAGGTAAACTAACCGAGTTAACGAATGATACCAAAAATTGAACGATTACAAGAGTATAGGAGATTACAAGTTGTTTCCTAAGGAATTAATTACGTTGCAAGACCTCTTCTGCTCTTCTTCTCCTCTAAAAATTGACTTTTACGGTTTAGGTATCGAAAATATGATTTACGGAAAATATCCTTAGGGATACATTTTTATAAACTTCTAAAGGCTACTTGAGGACAAGTAGGATTCAAGTGGGGGGATATTTGATGGCATCAAATAACGTCTATTTTATAGCATCATTTATCCCATGTTATTAACCCATTTTGTATAGTTATTGCAAAGAATTGTTACTTAATCGTTTATATTTGAGAATTGCAGTAATTATGGAGTAATTGGTAAAAGTTAGCAAAAGGCGCGCATTCTGGAGCTTAAATGAAGATATTTTGAAGATTACTATTTCGAAGACCAATACGCCTTATCCATCAAGGAAGATACGGCGTATTTGTGCCTGCACTCACCAAAGACCACAGAGGAATAAAGCTTAATACGCCGTATCCAGAGAGACTCAATACGCCGTATTCAAAATATGGAATGAATATAATATTCTAGAAGATATCAAGCGTGGTCCCTACTCCAAGAAATCCCCAATACGCCGTATCTAATACTTGGATACGCCGTATCGAACCGACTTTCAGACCTTATAAATAGAAAACTCAAAAATGAGTTTTAAGTGTGCCCTAGAGCCTCCTTTTATAGACTAAGGAGTCCTAGTCGGCTTACAACATATACAAAAGATAAACATAAACTTATAGAATATTCTGATACAATCTATTCTATAATTATCTTCTAATCTTCATCTCTAAGTAATCCTTATCTCTTTACTCGTCTTTATCCTCTAACAGTATCAAATCTTCTAACAGTTGTAATCCAGCAGCATAAACTTTTTGTACCAGCATCACTGAGCAGCAGTAACTCTAAGAATCATCTTGAAGTCTTTAAGTCCTAACAATCCTCCCCTAAACTTGTTGTTCATCATATGAATCTTTAAGTTTCTTTGTTAAAAGCCCTCATCACTATCAGGAAGATGCATTCAAACCTTTTATTGACCTTTTTGTTGCTTTACCATAAGCTTGAGTAGTTGGTAGCACATCTTATTCCAATAATCAGCTTGAAGTTTCTTGTTAGCATATTTGTGATTGTTATTGGTGTGAGGGGATATCTCTTTTCAACTAACATAAAGATGTGCATATTTCTAAACCTTATAAAGCATACTCCAAATGAATCATACAACTTCCAAATAGTCACTTTGTATCCTTTCAGATTTCTCCATACATCACTCATTATGTCTGGTTCAAACATGACTTTTAAATCACCCCACAACACTTTTTCATGTTCATCTTCAGGCCTTGTATTTCCATGCTATGTTTTGACCAACTTCCAAAGAGTCTCCAAGTCTTCTCTGTCAATACCCTAAAGCATCTTGATCATGGAAGAATATCTCTTGGAACTTCCATCGGCTTTTATCAATTGATAATGTGCCATTATTCCTTCTCTAATAAGCTTGTATTCAACAATCACTGTTGGTTTGGTAGCAAGTGGTATAGCATCAATTGCTATATCATCATCTTTGACTATCACCAGATGCTTTTTTAGCTCAGCTTCATTATCTTCTTTAACTTCTTCATTCTTATCAGTCTTTTGTTTCTTAGACTCATCAGAATCTATTTTATCTCCTGCTCTCTTTGCACTACTATCTTGTGCAAATTCTGTCTTGTTAGAACTGCTTTCATCCTTCTTTTTACTAATTTCTTAAACTTCTGAATTCATAGCCACAAAAGAATTTACTCTCTTCATCTCCTTTTCAAACAGCTTTTGGATTTCATCATAGCTTCTGCCCTTTAGCTGATTGTGTTTATATCCACCCATATGCTTAAGATAGACAAACATTTGATTTCTATTTTGTGCCTTAGTAGGAGGTAGGGATTGGGCTTGGAGAGTGGGCTTTATTTATAAAAGAAGATTGTTATAGATGTGTAGTTTAGGCTGCCGAATTTAGGAGAAAAAAGGGAGAGATTTTGGCCCAATTTTGCTAAACATTATACATTATTTGATTTTCGACCCTAAAACTAACCCGACTCGATAAATTTTATAAAAACACGATTCTTAAATTCGGTTCGGCTGAACATAAATAAAAATAAATAAAAATTAGACTATTATTTACTAATAAATTTTAAAAGGCTCTCGAGGCAAAATGATGACGTTCTTGGATTCTGTCGATAAACGGCAAAATTTTCAAAATAATACATTCACGATGTTTAAAATGGACGATTTTTTAAATAACCGGCCTAAATTATAAAAAAAGTAAAAGTCTTGAGATTTATAAATTAGTATGTGATTTAAAATTTGTAGTGGACCTATAATACGGGTTTTTACACTATTCTGAAGACCGATACGCCATATCTATTAAGGAAGATATGGCGTATCCGTACTTGCACTCACCAAAGACCACAAAGGAATAAAGATCAATACGCCGTATCTAGAGAAGACCAATACGTCATATTGGAAATATGGAATGAATATAATATTCTAGAAGATATCAAGCATGGTCCCTACTCCAATAATACATTCACGATTGTTAAAATGGACGATTTTATTAAAAACCGGCTAAAATATAAAAGTAAAGTCTTGAGATTTATAAAATTAGATATGAGATTTAAAATTAGTAGTGACCTTAAATACGGGTTTTTATACTATTCTAAAGACCGATACGCCATATACATCATGGAAGATATGGCGTATCCGTGCCTGCACTCACCAAAGACCACAAAGGAATAAAGCTTAATACACCGTATCTAGAGAAGACCAATACGTCATATTGGAAATATGGAATGAATATAATATTCTAGAAGATATCAAGCGTGGTCCCTACTCCAAGAAATCCCCAATACGCCGTATCCAATCCTTGGATACGCCGTATCGAACCGACTTCAGACCTTATATATGAAAATCAAAAAGAGTTTGAAGGGTTCTAAATCATTATTCTCGATACTAAATCATAAAGTCAATTTTCAGGGAGAAAAAGACAGAAGGAGGTTATACAGTTAACGCTATCAATCATTAGAAAAGACAAAAGTGTCTATTCCATATACTTTAGTAATAGTTCAGTTTTTCGGTATTCATTCAATTAACTCAATTGTTATATCTTGGCCTAAATAATGCTTTTGTATTTATTATGTCGTTTGAAGTCCTAACTAATTCTGGTATTAGCCATTATTATGAAAGATCTGAATGTTTGGTATTTGTTTATCTCGATTTCTTGATTTATCGTTGAATGCTTGTTTATGTTTATCAATTTATACTTGTTTACGTGCTTTTGTATGTGACCTATCATTCAACTGGATCTAGTGATACGGACCAAGTAATCTAGAGTCTGAGATAGCTCTCCAATATAGTGAATTTATAAAGCTATTAACCATATAAGATCACAAATATTATCCTTCTAAATCTGTGTCTAGTATACGCTTCGGACTTAACTAGTTAATTAGATATTGCCAATGGTTTATTGATCGTGTTGACTAGAAGGTGAACCTAGATAATTCAACAAATAACGTTCTGATTCCATTGGATAGTTGGACAAGTGGACTACTAGTGTATAAATCACCATTAAGCGATAAGTGGGTAAAGTCTCTATGAGCTAGGGTTTAACAAGATCACCATTGCTTTAATTCCTAAGATAGATTATAATCAGCAAATAAGAATGCTTTAATTGTGACAGAATTAATATGTCTAGGTCTTAGGTTGATGTAACGCCTAAGTCTTAAGAATGATATACCGCCTCGAGAAAAGAAATCATTCCACTGAATAAACATACCAACTTTCTAATCGGATTAATAATGGTTAATACAGTTTTCTTATATTTGGCTTGACCGCTCTTTTATCTTTTGTTTATTTGCTTGCGTGGGTTAATGTGCCTTGACATGATTGTAGTCACCAACCAAACCCTGCCAGTCTCTCAGGCTGAAAACCCCATTTTCTCGTTAGAATTAGAATTAGGACTGACATAGGTTTAGAATAGAATAGAATTAACATAGAGTAGATAACCAAGATATTATTTAATTATAAACAAAAAGGTGGATACTAGGTTTCCTTGACAGATTCCTCTCGATGGTTTAATAGTGCCAATAGAGCTGCCATTGATCATAAATTCAAGCTCTTAAGAGAAAATGCATGTGTTGATCCAAGTACACCATTTATTTCCAAAACCTAATCTTTTAAGAGATTCTAACAAGAAATCCCATTCCACCCGGTCAAAGGCTTTGCTTAGGTCAGTTTTAGTGCCATGAATTGCTGGCTGCCATAGTGAAACGCTTCATTTGCAATCACTATACTATCTTGAATACGGTGACCTGGGATGAAAGCTGATTGTTGCGGAGAAACAATTTTGTGCAAGTGGGATTTCAAGCGATTTGCCATGATTTTTGATATAGTTCTATACACAAAATTACATAAGCTGATTGGTCAAAATTGTCCAAATTGCTCAGGAAATGGAACTTTAGGAATTAAAACAACCAACGTTTTATTTAATGTTGGTGGCATAATCCCCAAGTCAAAGAACTGTTTAACAGCCATAATACCCGAGTCACCTACAATGTGCTAGTATCGCTGAAAAAAAGAGACCCGAGAAGCCGTCTTTACCTGGAGCTTTAAGTGCTCCAAGTTCTTTAACCGCCTTATGAATTTCATAATTAGTAACGGGAGACTCGAGAGAAAAATTAGTGTTGTTTGATACAACACTTTCAACACATGCTAAAATGTTAGGAAAGGCGCGCGTACCTGAAGAAGAACAAGAAAGATACACATCCTCAAAGTGGTTACGGATAAGCTGATTTAGAACCTGTGGATCCTCGACCCATTTACCGTGACCATTTTTAAGCATCATAATTCTATTTCTCTGGCTGCGATAAATTGTTGTTAGATGAACGAATCTTGAGTTTTGGTCCTCATATTTAAGCCAATTAACTCGAGATCGTTGATGCCAATACATTTCCTCCTTGAGCCATGTTTCTTCAAGCTTTTGTTTGAGAAAACATTATCGGGCACAATTTTCAGCACTGGGTGGTAGAGCTTGAATATTCCGTATTTCCGTAGAAATATGCCCAATTAACTTCCTGTTGTTTCCAAAAAATCACGACTCCAACAACAAAGACCATTAGCACAAACAGATAGATTTTATTCAAAAGAGTCGATACAATCAGTAGATCTCCCATTACGCCAAAAGGTATGAATAGTTTATTCACATGATTTCTCAAGAGTCCACATAGACTCAAACTTAAAGAATCACTTTTGTATTATAAGCTCAGGTCATGATCGATATAATAACGGAGCATGATCACTACCCATAAGAGGATAATGGGTCAACGTGTGATGTGGAAAGGTGTGAAGAAGACTTCCATTGGCGAACCTAAGATCAATACTCTCACAAATGCTCGCATCATCCTTGTGATTGTTGTCCCATGTATAGTTTAACCCTTTGGAAGGTATTTTAAAAAGCTGTGTAGCTAAAATGAAAGAGTAAAACTCCTTAATGTGACGAGATATATTCGTCGAGCCCCCTTGCTTGTCACAAGTATCTCCAATCAGATTAAAATCTCCAATGACTAATAAAGGTTCATGAGTATGACGAGAGAGTCGAATAATTCTATTCCAAACAGGTAGACGTTTTTTTTGGTCAGTAGGACCATACATGAATATTTATGTCCAGGACACAGTTTGACTTATGCATGTGCATTCAGCTACAATTATATTCTTGTCTCCGTACATAACATGAACATTAATATTATCTTTCCACCATAAAGCGAGGCCTCCCGACAAACCCATTGGTGAAACATAAAAATAACCTAAAAATGATAATGAACGACGAATAGACTCTATTTTCCGCTCTCTATTCTTGGTCTCCATTAGGAAGACCATGTCAGGACAATGAGCTCGACACAACTCTCGTAAATATGAAATCGTTAGGGGTCGCCCAACTCCCTAACAGTTCTAAGACAGGACTAACATGGCGCATATGGCTGGTCCGGGGCAGCCACTACACCCACATTTGAATCAGATGTGTCATCAATAGACATAACTTTAACAGGTACTTCAACAAGGTTATCCAACTGAGATTCTATAGAAAGAGGCACATTCTTTGGCTTATTTTTTGAGCTTGTGAATTTATGAAAAAATCCGTTTTGATCGGATAAGAACATTGGGTTTAATTGTTTGTGTGGTAGAATTGGATATGATTGATTGGATGTTAGGTGTCTATTTGTTTCTTTTTTGGCAGGTGGGCTAGGTGGTGAGGTAGTATATGATTTTCTCTTGACTGAAAGTTTTGAGAGGTTCTTTTCAATAACTTCTATGCTATCTGTAATTGCTAAAGGTGTAGTGATTAAGGATGAGCTTTGTGATGGGCTACTTGGGGGGCTATCATTAGGTTCAGTTACAAAACATGTAGCCGTAGTGAATGGGTTTTGAAATATGGGTGTTGGGAGAAACATTTTCATGAGGCTTGTTTGGTTAAAGTTCACATTTATGGTGTTTGAGCATGTGTTATGAGTCATTTATGGTGGGTCAATAGACGAAGATAAATCAACATGGGATAGAGTTTTATGAGTACTGGTTTGTATGGGTTCAATACGTGATGTTGATGGTGACCGGTTAATGGTGTCATTTAAAACTTTGTCATTAAGGATATGAGGTGTTGAGGGCTGTCCTGGGGTCTGATTGAGAGGTCGTTGGTTTCTTAAAGAGCCTATTGGGGGTTTAAACAACAATGCACGCATCCTAGCCCCAACTCGAGATATGGTTTCGTCCCGGTCATACCCACATGAGTGTTCGTCATGGCCTAGTCGACCACAAGAGTAACAAAAATCTCCTAATTTTTCATATTTGAAACTGATGTATAGAGGTTCCTTACCATCCCGTTGTAAAGAAAAACCCGGACATAGGGGTTTTCGAAGGTTAACTTTAACCCGAAAACGTAGATAACTTTTATCAAACTAACAACCCTCAGCATCACAATCCACATCGACTAGAGCTCCAACTTTTGGGGCGAGTTCTGTTGCATATGCTCTTGTGAGTTTTCCAAAAGGGAGTCCGTGAGCTTGCACCCAAAACATTTCATGCGAGAAATCAATTTCACTAATATGTACATTAGGATTCCATGGTTGTAGAATGAGGCAATGGCCTTTGACCAACCAAGGTGAATCATGAAGTATCCTTTGAGCATCTTGTTCTTCTGAGAATGTGAAAATAAAATGGTTGTTTTCCCATGGATAAATCAAGTATAATGAACGAGATCGCCAAGCGCTTTTGATTATCGAAGACACCACGTCCCGACTGAAGGTACGGTTATCCGCAAACATTTTTCCAACCAAACAAAGATCCGGTGAAGCAGCCATGTTAAGAGATCACTACAATGGTAGATTTTAGCCAATAGAAAGTATAATATTTACAATGAATTAAGATGGGAGACTGAGAGGGATAACTAGCTTAAAATTTAACTTGTAATTTGTAACGTTTGATGTTTTGGTATGAATTGTAGGATCTTGGTATTTTTAACTTTTGGTAGATAGACAAATTTATGCATTTTTAGATATTAGTTGCCGGTATAATAGAGCTTTTACTCTTAACTAGCTTATAAGGTAAATTATAAACATCATAGGTAAAAAAATCTAATCGACTTTATAAGATAAGAGATGATGTTGTTCATAACACCAGAATCACAATCACAACCTCAGAGCCATGACATGGTGCATGGTAATTTAGTTTTCATTTAATATCGTTATTGTTTTACAAAAAATGTCAACACCCCCTAACTTTAAATCGTGGCTCCACCCCTGATTAGCGAATCTTTTTACGTTTCGGGTCAAGAAAAATTTCTATGATAAATTAAAGGACTAGACTATATATTTTGTTTAGATTTGGCTTTACATGATTATACACATACATTCATTTTAAACATAAAATATGATATTAAACGAATTTAAACATGAAATATGATATTAAACGAAGAAGTTTTAATGTTCATTTATTTGTTGATTTTATATTTATCTTAAAATACTTGACTATAACTCATAAAAGGATGGTTAACCTCTTTAAACCATTACTATATGATAACATCCATATTTATAAGTCATAACAATGTTGTACGTGTATGTTTTTTTGGTGCAAGTCATGCTTAGTTGTTGATTATAGAAAACCTATGTTAAACTCATAAAAATGTTGTGTGTGTGGTTCTTTGGTGCAAGTCATGCTTGGTTGTTGATTATAGAACTTTTTAATAATTATGCGTCTTATAAAGTGTATTTTATTTGGATGTGCAAAACGGATATGCGTTTTTATGTTTGCGTTTATATTTTTTTTTGTTTCAGAACTTTTCAATTGTGTTTACAGTCGAGATACTCATTAAGTATACATTTTTATGCAAGAACTAATTTTTTCCGGTTTATGTGTATGCCATTCCAGGTAAAATTATGTGGATGTTGCGGTTTAAGGCTTTCCCCATAGGGGGCGCCAACAGCACAAGTACATATTTTATATTTAGTAGTTATGATTTGTATTGTTAGGCATTGGTGTCAGGTGATCTGGTTTCTTGTATGGTTTATGTAAATTTAGTGTCATGTAGTTGTTTCCCGTTCATGATTTGGTGACATGTTTAGTCTCCGTTTAGTCATTTAAAGGAAAATATGTCATGTAAAAAATTGGCATCATCGTTTGTTCTTAACACAATGTCTGGTTGTAGGCATAAATATTTTTAGTCCCATTATTAGCAGATGTTTGTGTTTTGTATTTAGGCCATAGAAAATGATGTCCTGGTAGGGAGGATAGAAGAAATCGATGTAGCGTTCCTGGCGACTAAACGGGTTGCTGGAGGTATGCCATTTATTGCTTTCATGAAATATTTTTCTTTCTTTTATTTTTTTCTTTTGCTGTTTGGGATTACTTTTGTTTTTAGTTTACAATGTTGGGTGGTTTTTTGTACGCGTTTTGTATTTGCATGACTTGTTCATAAAAAAACTTAAACATGCTTCCATGGCCAAGTCATTGCATTCCATAAACTTTGAAGGTTATACAGTTAGAGAACGATTTGCAAAAATGGGTTAGGAGCAATCACTTGATGATGACTGTGGCAAAAATCTACATACATGCATGAATTAACTGCTATAGTTAATAGAAGTCATATGCAGTTACATTTAGAAGCACTATTTTTAATACTTAAAGTTTACTTAGTCATGGTTTTGCCTTAATGTTATCGCGTAAGCTTTGGGACACTGCTTGAATGGCTATATGGTTTTAGATTTCTTTCGTTAGTTGTTTTGGTATGCATGTGTTTGGTGACAACTATTTGTCTGTGATGACTTTGTCATCTAGTTACGGCTTCATTTTATCGTTGTTACAATGTGTCTGCCAAAGCAAGCATGCCATGTTTGTGAACGCATTATTCATTTTTTTAGTTAGTTGTTACAAAATTCCATGTTTGTGAATGCCATTGCTACTAAACTTGGTACCTCTTTAATGCTTGACTCTTATACGTCTGATATGTGCATGCAATCATAGGGCAGGTCAAGCTATGCTAGAGCTATGATTGAACTTCGAGCTAATATGGAGTTGAAAGATAACATTATGATGACTATGACTAAATTTACTAGGGAGGGCTTCTATACGTGTAATATCCGTGTTGAATATGAGTGGAAACCTCCTAGGTGTGCATGTTGTAAGGTTTTTGGTCATTTTCAAGAGGAATGTCCCAGGAATATAGGAGCTGGTGAGACGAAGAGCTTGAAGAAGCCTAGTCAAACTCCTAGAGGTGTTTCGGTTGGTCAGAAGGTGGGATTTAAACCAGCAAAACAAGTTTATCAACCTGTTTTTAAAAATCCTACTGCCAACACTAGCAGAACTAAGAAGAAAAATATGGAGCCTACTAAAGAGGTTAGTAAGTCAAACCCGTTTGATGTACTTACCTAGGTTGAAATGATGTAGACTTGGGTACCAATGAGGGGACTTTAAATTTGGCCTGCCAAGAGGCCAATTCTAGTGGATCTTCATTCTCTAATGTGAATTCTAGTAGTTCGAGTACTACTCTTATTATTAAGAAAATTGATAAGATTGAAAAATTGATTATTGATGGGAAAGTTACTTTGATGGATGATGAGGTAAAACCTTTGGAAAAAGTTGAGTCTTCAAGAGATTATGATAATGAGGATGAAGTTGCTTTAGTTGATAATGAAATGGCTAGTTTTTTGGCTAGGAAGGATGGCTATGGTACTAATAGTCTGCTTGAGCAATGGAAGGAATCTTACGAGAATGATGACTACGACTACGATCCATACGATGATGATATGTATGAAGGTCAGGAAATTCCTGATAAGCTTCAATCTATTTGTGATAACTTGGATATTAAAGTTAGGGGTTGTAAGAAGAAATAGTTTTCTTGTATTATTGTTTCTTTTCTAGGTCTAGTCAAGTTGTGTTTCTTCCTCTAAAGAAGTTATTTGCCTATGTAACGGGCAGAGATGTGAGACTCACCCACATCCTTTGTACTTAATTGTTTTTTAGCGTAATAAAATTTACCGGGGTAACCCTTTACCCAAAAAAATTGTTAGTTTGTCCACGATATCACAAGTTGTCGTGTTAATGTTGGTTTGTGGATATTGGATGGAAACAATATAAATTGTTTATGTCGGTCTTTTTTAATGGGTTAGGTTGCAGGGGGTATTATTTGAACTTCTTTCAGTCGAAATATTGTTATTTCTTATTTATCAAAAAAAATTATACTGATTTCTTCCATCCACCTTACTATGATGTAAGTATGTCTATTTTGTATCTTGCACGTTTTCTAAGTATAAAACGAATAATGTCTCAGATGGTGCGTCTGTTTCCTTTTGCATTGTTCTAACGGCAAATTCACAGACAAAAGCCTGCTGGTCCGTTAAAAATATCGCCGAGGCTCGAGTAAGTTTCTTTTGTTTTTCATTTAATTGATTGAGCAATTATTTTAAGTGTTCATCTTTTTAATCTTCTTTATGTTGCTCAAAAAGGGTTTGCCACTGGCGATCATTCGTTTTGGCAGGACCCTTCAAGTAAGAATTGTTGGTAAGTAAATCTAAAAACTAATGTTTCTTTCCATTCTAAGTGTCCACATTTTTTTCTTGCAGTAATCTGTGTTCAACGCCAAAAGGAGCATGTCAATTCCATTGACCTGGATTTTCATCTACTGAAAGATATCTACTAACATACAAGGTTAGAGAAAGAGAGGTGGTTTTAGAGAGAGAGTGGTTGGATAAACAATTTATAGAGAGAAAGTAAACATAAGAGAGAAATGCATTAAGTGTGTGAAAATAATAAACAACCAACACCCTCTACAAGGCATGGAGAGGGTATTTATATATCCCTAGTGGCCGACCATGGTTAGCTTGTGGGCTTTCCATGGGCCTTTTGGCCCGATTAGATTACTATCATTACATTGGACTAACTATGGGCTTTGACTAACTATTATTGGAAGTGATCGATACTTTTCGTGTTTCTAACAATCTCCCCCTAAGGGAGGTCACTCCAATTTACAAAGAATTAAACCTAGCATACTATGCTTTAACTTTAGTCTTGAGCTCGTAGTCTTTAACTTCAATCATTAACATGTGAATTGATGTAGTGATACTTGACTTTAGGCATTGACTTGTATCTTTGGCTTATCGTGAATGTGATCTTGAACTTCTTGAGATCATCAACCAAGCATAATCTCTTTTTGCCATCTTGTAAACTTTTCCATCTTGTGAACTTGTGACTTTTTGGACCGACATGCTCATACTGTTGTTGTTTCTTGGTCTTGAAAGCTTGAATAAGACATCTTTCTTGAAATTCTTTAACTATAACACTTCATCACTTCGAGAAAGACGTTCGGTATCAAAGTGACGAAAACTTCTTTGAAATTCTTTGACTTTAATACTTCGTCACTTTAAGAAAGACGTACGGTATCAGAGTAGCGGAAGTCTTAAAACATGTACTTGAGCTTTCATGATGTCTTTATGTTTGTCGATCGGGTATGAGCATGTGGTTATGAATCTTTGAGACAGCTAGAATCAGGTACCTTCACCTCTATCTTTAAGTATCATGCATTAAAACAGTTAGCAATAAAGCGGGGGGACGAATATGGCTTTTTTATTCGCTCGAATCTTTCTAACACATATGTATTAGATTCATCAAACTCAGCATGAGCAGACATCACGATAAGAGTGAACTAGCGAGTTACTGTCTCACCGATTGAAATAAAAATTGATTTGAAAAATCAATCGACGTGTCACTTGCTAAAGTGGTTTCGTGACACATCGAGAGTGTTAATCATTTAAAAAGTTCATCATCAATCGTCAATTCATATACTGGAACAAGTTTGATTCTTGTAGAATCGCACCATCGTTTCTTTCCAGTTGTCACAAGTTTGATTCGTATAAAATCGCACAAGTCACCTACCATGAGCTTGTTTGATGTTGGCTCAAGCAGGATTTCCGTCTTCACTGTGAATACTTAAATATCACTTAGATGTTCTGGCAAAATCAAAAGGATAATGCGTAGGACTCTTTATATATTTCTCGTTATTCACATTGTGTGAGATAGCAAGCATAATTTTGACAAGTGTCCTAATGAGATTTATGGATGATCTCTTTTGGCTCTAGACTCAATAGTGCACTTTGGTTTTAGTGATCGGAGGCTGGAGAAGACTGCCACCTTTTCAATACCAACCAACTCAGAGTGATAAAGTTAATAGAAATGCGTGTAATCTCTGTGAGAAATGAAACAAAAATCTTTTGAGAGATTCTGAGTGGCTAGGGAGGGTTGTGCATTGCATCACTGGGTCCATGATGTCAGTCTTCAATGTTAACAATCATCTTTGTGATTCTTGACAGTAGATGTATTGACCCGATTTCTGCTTAAGTGTAAGGAGGGCTTCTTTCTTTTCACCTTTTATCTTAACTTTTCTTTTTAATTCTTCAACCCCTTCAGTGCTTATCGAGACTTCATAACTAGTACCTTGTAGGGTTTGTTCCAGTACTAGCTCTATTTCAGTCGGCACTTTTCCCCTATTCTCACTTTTACTCCTTTTTCATACCTAAGGACTACTACACTATCTAGTGGAATATCCCTAGGTAGATCCCTCCGGTTTTGGTTGGATCATGGGAATGAATACCTAAAGTTAACCACCTTATAACTCCAATAAAGTAAATTAAATGGTCGGTCTTTGGTACATCCACATTTCTGCCAACACGTAACCATTTTCTCCCCTTTTATATGTGCATCGATTAATCGAAAGAGTTTAGCACATATATGGGATAGCGTACACTTGAGATCTTGAAAATCATATCTTTAGCCATATATTTTAATCACATTTTCTCCCCTTATCAAAAATATTAAATCTCTTGATATTTTGAATATCAATTGATTCAAATATAACTGCTTTCGGGGGAAAAAATGTCCAATTATTAACAAGCTGTATAAGGAACATTTTTAATGCTCCCTCTCAATTTATGAGGGTATTATATGGTGTTTGAGTATGTTAATTTGAATTTTTTTGAATTTACTATGAAATTCTTGAAAATTCATACTCAAACACTATATATGCCTAATTTTTAAGTCTACACTACACATTTATATATTCACATGATAAATATGTACGAGGTCTGACCTGAATGATGAGAATCATCATATGATAAAATCATATGGTTCTTTGTAGCAGTCGTAGGTCTTCCACGTAGTTTCTCTTAAGTAGTTGTCTTAGCTTCTCTCTAAATCAGCAATCCTTTCTTGAGTAGATTCAAAACTTTCTTGCAAGCCGCCTCAAGCACTCTTGATGTAAAAAGCCCAAATATACAAAGTACATAATTAATTCGAAACCGTAACACCAAAGTTAATTAAGACCCGGATGTCCGTATTTCTCCTTACACGATAGTAATGATATAAATTGAAACACCAAAGTCAACTAAGTCTCGGATGTCACAATTATTCCCTCTAAGTAGTCGAAATGATAACACAAAACCTTAATTATGCCCTAATTGTAATTTTGACCCGTTTTCTCAATTTCAACCAATTATAACTTAAACCAACAACCAAAATTCATTGATAATACTTTATATAGGTCCTAGGATCAGTAACCTATCATTCCTAATCAAATGTATACAAAATATAAGCCAAGAAAGTCAAGAAAACCCTAAACGAGCCCTAGTTGAACCCGTACTCCCATTTCTTCAATTCTAATCCGTTTTAACCCAAACGAATTGCTAATATTTGCTAATTACTTTAAATCCCAGATCCCTCTTAAGACAACCTATTACATCATTCTTAATCATTATAACACAATGTACCTTGTTAAAACATTTTGAAGATAATCGTCGAACCAAAATAGACCGGTTTACTTCTATGACCATTTTGACCCTCTAATTGCTACAAGTCCAAATACACCTATGTGAACCGTCTTTAGGAATCCCTACGAAGTTTGTCACTCATTACTTAGACCATTCCTTGGTCAAATATGGTGTGCAATGGCCTTCCTTGTTTCATTCTTGTAAGCCTCAGGCTCCACGTGGGCCATACAACACTTAAAGCTGTTTCTAGCTTATACACCACATTACAGCGCCATAAACCCTGAATTGTTCTTCACATCATTTATCTAGCCCCTGCATGTGTCAAGACTAGATCTTATAAGTTTATTAAGATCTTTGATCTCAAAATAGTATAAATAGGGTCCTTGTGTGTTCATTCCAATTCGCACCACCCCTCTTCTTACTATAACCCTTAAGGCAGCAATACTTTACTCCCATATGATCCTGGGATCATAAAAGACGTTCAAGAAGCGAATCCTTGAAGAAAACGAAGCCCAAGAGTCATTACTCTAGCCGTACGAAGCCGAAAGTCCCGATTCTGACCCGTTTCCACCATTTTTGATCCTTGAAGCTCAAACCCAGGTTTTGAATGTTCTACTTCTGCTACTACACCCTTATAATATTTATATGATCCTAAATATACTCTTGTTAAAGTTTCATAACTCAATTCATACTCATTTTCCGTTTTGATCCAAAACCGTACACCCGAAACCCTAATTTCGCGTTTTTCTAAAAAATAAATGTTATAATGATTAAATATTGTTTTGAATATATACTAGCAGCTTAACTATGTTAAAAATAAATACTTTATTGATTAGTGAAGAATTTGAACTTAAAAACCCACGGTTTACATTTTGATACCTTAATTTGGACACCGGTCTTTATTACTAGCTTAAGAATCGTTATTTTAAACTTGGTGTTACGTTTTAAATCTTCTTTTTTAGGTTTTTATATACTTATAATATTGTTAATGAATTGTAAAATAAGCGTGCATGGCAATTTGGGACATGTTTTGTAATTATAATCATGCAGGGGTATATATCGTAACTGTCTGAAATTAATACTAGAAGGGTGAATTGTCATTTATCAAAGTTATAAACTTATAGGTGTCTATGATGTCACATTTCAAAGACCAAGTTTACTGGTATATCACATAAAAGTTGAAGGACCAATAAGTCGTGAAAATCGCAAACCCCAGGGGGTCTACTTACAATTTTTCAAACCCTAGGGTCTAAAATGTAACTTTTTTGAAAAAGTATAAATACAGGCTCCAAATACATTATTTGACGTAACTTTAATTACGCTTATCGTGCTTTTAACATTTCCAAGGATATTGATTTAAAACGCTTAAACCGATTATATGTATCCTCAATACTAGGGAGCTTCATTATTAAGTGTTTCATCTTGGTATTTACGTTTGACTGAGTTGTTGGTTTACGATTTAAAGTGCCCTAGCTCCTCTAAACGGTATACCTGAATGTACTTCTATATTATGATGGCTCGAACGGTGTTACAATATTCCAAACTCTTCAATCAAACTCGAACTCTTACAACTAAAGTTCTAAAGTCCCTAATTTTCTAAGACTTGACATATTTATCAGGTTGTTGACGTGGCTAGTTACTATCATTTTACTATATCACCTTCCTGGTTAAGATTGTGATAAAGGTGTCAGCTTTCATTTCAGAATATTTAATAAATCTAATATCAGTGAGTTCATAACTCGCCTTTACTTATTTTTACATGTTTTTATAAAACCGTGGGGGGATACATGCTTGTTACAAACTCTTTTATATACTCATAACAATGTGATTACTTTTCAAAGACTTAATGAGTTCATAATTGTTAGCCTCAAAATAATGAGTCGAACAATGGAAGTTCGTTCATAACTATACCAGGTCTCAGTCATTAAAATAATTATAAGGTTGTAATAGGTACACGGTAACTGGCTCTTAAATGTAATCTAACCGATCACGTGTATCGGGCGAAGCCCAAAGTAATCCCGGAGCCCGGCACGTTGGAAATACCAAGGCATGAAAGCCTCTTGGTATTAACTATAAATACCCCTCTCCAAGTATGGATAGGGGGTTGGTTCTTGTTAATTCTCATTTGTAATTTTGTAAGTAATCTTCCAATTTTTTTCTTCTCTCTACCTTTCTCTCTCTAACTTTTCTCTAAACTTCTTCCATATTTTCTCATCTTATTTTCTTGTTAACAATATGAAGTGAAAGTGTGATTTTGGGTTCCGACATTTGGTATCATTCGCCACGGGTGGGTTTAGTTTTTGTTAGTTGTAGTGGTTGTTTCGTATTTGTATTTTTTTTGTTTTGTTTCGTGGTTTCGTTTTTTTTAGCAAAGTAGTTCGATTTGGTTACCTCGATTTGGCTCGATTTAGTGTTTGTAATTTTATTGTAATCGTGGTTACTTCGTGCGTGGCTAAGCAAAAAGCAAGGACAAAAGAACGAGCTCTTGGTGTCTTGATCGAACGAGTGCTCTTCTTGTTTGGATCGAACGAGTGATTCATCTTTGTTTGATCGAACGAGTCTCTTCTTTGTTTGATCGAACGAGTGACAAACTCAAGGATCGAACGAGTGCTCTTTCGATTGGATCGAATGAGTGAACTGCTATTTGGTTCGAACGAGTGAGGCTCGAACTAGCGAAGATCGAACAAGTGTCTGTTTAGTTTGGTTCGAAAACGAGCGTGTGTTTAATCGAAATAGGGACAATCGAACTACGACATACCGAACTAGGAACAATCGAACTAAAAACAATCGAACTACGACAATCTAACTAGAGTCGATCGATACAAGCTCATTACGAACAAGTATCATCGAACAAGCACCATTCGAACAAGATCATTCGAACAAGCTCATTCGAACAAGGACCATCGAACTAGAGTGACTATCGAACTAGTGTCATTTCTTGTAGTTCGAACAAGCGAATCAAACTAGTGACATTTAATGTGGACCGAACAAGACCATCGAACTAAGTGATTTTAAAAAAAAAACAGAATTACACAACCAAACCAAAGAACCGAACAAGCATGAACCGAACAGGGAGGTTTACATAACAACCGAACTAGAACCGATTTAATAATTTTTGTTTTTACGGTTTTTTCTTGATTTTGTAAAATCCCGTGAAAGATACGATTCTTCTCTCGGTTTAAATCAAGAATTGTAAAATCCCGTGAACATTTAATTGTACTCAATCCACACAACTATCACTTTACCTGCTTTAAGATCCTATCAAATCCGTCTACATTCATAATTCTTCAATCATCTAATCATGACAACTCAAATGGCCAACTTCCACAACTGACAGTCAATGCCAAACAAACATAATGGCAGCTGTTCAAGGGATGTCCACAAGGCTTGCAACAGGACGATATGAACAATGTCGATCACGGTTCTTACGATACATTGATACAAAGACCAAATGGTGATGGCCTTACGGAAGTGCATTTCTCACAGGTCCTTATTACTCAACAATAGTTCATCACAACAGCTGTTCCGGCATCAGAGAATTCTCCAGAAATTCTGCAAAAACATCCAGTAGAGAAGTTTGAATATGACTCTGAGAACAAAGCTCATTTGAATCTGATAAAGAAGCGATTCATTTGATATGACGGGATTTGGAGATGAAATTACTCAAAACTGTTGATGCATGTCAGACAGCTCAGAAATTGTGGAAGCCATACGAGAGCGTTACATCTAGGTGAAGTCACTAATATTCATGATGTCTAATAGCCAAAACCTTATTTTTGGGAATTTTGGTCAATTACACTTCTCACGATGGGAGACATGAGTCTTACTACACATGATTTACAAAGATGATGAATGTAATGATCAGAAAACTATTTTGTCAGTTGCAACGATGCAAGTCAATGTGCAATTTCTTCAACAACTTCAACCAGAATGGTCAGATTTGTCAGGATTGTGAAGCTAAAATCACACGTTGGATGAGTTTCATATCATAGCTCTTTGACATTCTAATTACAATACCAAAAGGAAGTTAATGAACTCCGGTGCTGAAAGAATGGCCAGAAGATCTACCCTTATTAGCAACTTGTTGCCACTGCTCAAACATGCAAGATCATTTATTATCAAACACCAAAACATCTAATCATATTGCACCAAACATCAAAGCTTCACTTCCAACAGATCTCATGCAGCTACCAAGATACAAAGGCAAAGAGATAGCCAAAAACAGTCAACCTCTATCGGAGTCAGCTTTGGAGAAGTCAGGATCCTGAACAAGCTCAGAAGACAAAGATATGCAGAAGATTGTGGGCTTCTCATTGCAAAGTGACTTCAGAAGAATCTACAACTACCAACAACAACCTCAGTACTTCTCAAAACACCAGGAACAGAATGTGGATACTACTCCAAGGTTACAGAATGACAATCAGATTGACAGTTTGGGAATCAGAGGGCATAAAATTTGTGGGGCTAGGGAAACTGTAGGTAGTCTGTAGTCTAACAGTCTGGGATACGTGCTTTATAATGCAAGGAATGTCATTATGCTAAGGATATGACAGAAAGCCAAAACGGGTTAGAGACTCCTCCGTATCAACAAGGAAAAGATGTTGCTGTGTAAACAAGATAAGAAAGGTGTTCAACTTCAAGCAGAGCAATGCTGACTGGCTTGCTGACCACGGTTGCCGAATTGATAAACAAGAGGTTGGATGCACATTACAGTTACATGGCAAAGATTCAAGAGGTTCCTAATGCAGACTCAGGCACTGACGCTGAGCCATTGGAACAGGTACACTACGATACTGATCATAATGTGTTTACCAATGACTTACAACATTTTGAGCAATCTGAATCTATTAGTAATCATGTGCAGTGGAAACGGGTGATAGTAAATGTATTCCTGACTCACCGGATATGTGTGATAATGATATTCAGAATGACCAACATGATGTAGACTGTGATGATGAGCGTGTTGCACTTGCTAATTTAAAGCTTGACGTCGATGACAATAAAAAGATTCAAAAGCAATTAAAGAAAGCAAATGCAACATTGACTCAAGAGTTAACTGAGTGCAAATCTATTCTTGCGGAAACTAGTAGAACTTGGAGAATCTAATAGTATCGGGATAGTGCTTAGTTTGCACTTCAAAAAATATACAGGATGAGTTGAGAGGTACAAGGCTTTTAATGATCGTACTGTTGACTTGCAAACTTGACGTACGTTAAATGAATTACATCTAAAGGACTATTAGCTCAAAAGGAATTGACATACAAGAAGGTTTAAAAGTTAAGGCCTAAAAATTTCTGTTGTCCAAGCAAAACACGATGAATTATGTCCAACCAGAGTCTTTTAAACTAGGTCACAGTACGAAGGTCGTGGTCAAGGAGAAAACAAGGTAAGTACGGATTTGAAAACTTAGGGAAGACAAGATATTGACTCAATTGATTTTCAATGGAACACAAATAAAATTTTCTGAATGAAATTGTTTACAATCGAGGTCAATCAATCCAAACACCATTCAAATGTTAGCGCCCAATATGCTCTACATTTAATTGAGACCTACCTTTGACAATCCAATGTACCACAAAAAAGGCTCATCTGGTCCAGCAACCAGTCACTCCCCCAATAGTGAAGAGATCTCTTTCCCCCCCTTGACCTCTTGTGACAAGAGTCGATCTAATTGAATAAAGTCTTAGTCAAACAGTTTTTGATACCGAGTATAAATGTCTTTATGAAATTTTCAAACCCAACCAACCAGCATTATGAAATTCTGTTCGCACAGGCAATTGAAATAGAAAAGAAAATGTGGAGAAAAATCATTTGTAAAAACAAAAACCCATATGTTTTCAAAAACATAGATTCCTTACCAGTGGCTAAATAGGTAGCAATAAGTAGTGCGACATTCATATAATGTCTTGACAAACAACATCAATCATTGAACGAACTCGTCAATCAAGCATGGTAAAACATTCCGAACGACCTCTATATCTTCGACACCCAAATATATGTCTGGTTATGAAATCCTAGTTAAGGATATGTTTGAGCCCTTGCCCTTAAGACATCAGGATGTAGTCTCGCGTTTATTTCATGTAACTTAAGAAAGAAAAATGCATGCAGATATAAAGTACGTTGAATTCTCTTGAAGATGAAATTGACGAATTGAATCTGATAAGGCAGAATTTTTCAACAGTAATGTTATGCTTTTGCAAGGAATTGTGTGTCTAAAAAAAGATGTTATGTGGTTCTTATTTGTTAACTTACATCTGATTTAGATGAGCTCACTGAAGTAAATGCTTTACTTCATAAAGTCTTGGAATGTGACATGTCTTGCACAAAAGCTTTCTGAAACATTACTGGATTTTGTAAGTAAAGAGATTTACTCTGAGCTTTTACTGCGTTTTGCTAGACTATGAAAAACATTCATTTTCACTTGAAAATCGCTTTACAAGACATGTCAAGTACAACTGAAAAATGACACAGTTTGCAAAGAAAAGGCGTCCATGTATTTCGAAAAAGAACGGGAAACAATATGTTGAAAATACTAGATTTGAAGCTCACTGCAAGACAAGAACATGGCCAATATGTGAGTTATATCCTTGTGCAATTGTACTATGAATTAACACCCAATGTTGTATATTCCGCTGCGTGAAATTTGGGGGTGTTAAAGATAATGACCGTTACCTCTTATATTTTAAATAGATAACAGTGTTAGGGCTTTAGGGACTTTTGGTGAAATTAGGTTTAACATTTAGGGCATTTTGGGTATTTTGAGGATTTTGTCTTTTTGTAGTTGACCAATGTTGACCAAGAGTTGACTTTATTGACCATTGATAGCAATCTTCTGGCTCTTTTTCACTCTTTTCGTTCCAGTGTCCGTGTTTGTCCGGCTTTGATCGTTTACTTGTGATTTTTGCAACATTCGTACCTACACAATCACAAAGACAAAACAAGCAATATACAAGCATTTTATGCACAATTTTATCTTTGTAGGACATTTTTGATATAGAAAGGATATGTGATTTCTCATATATCAAAACTCAACCGCTTAGTCCCTAATAGCTCATGGGTATAAAAATGTTAGTTTTGTACATCCCTTGCATTTGTTGCATTTGGTTGGGATATTAAAATGGGATACAATTTCTCATATGCATGTAACATTGAGTTTGATTATTATTCCAATTCATAGGATAATGGTTTTGAAAAATCCTAAACCATTCTTAAGAGATGATTTGAGATGCGATCTTTTGTAATTTTCAATGTCCTTATATATTAGTTTCTTTCTAATAATAACAAAATCCAATCGAGAAGACATAGGGGACATAAAAAAAGTTAGCCATGTTTTGGCTAGTCGATGGATCGACGGATCTGGGCGTTGTGGATCCGTCTGCCTTTATGGTTCATCCGTCACTTGCCAAAACTACATCCGGCCAAACAAATTTTACATGCTTTGTTCTGCTTGTTAACGCTTTATTCTTATCAAATCCTAAACCTACTTTACTACTAGGTGACCTTTGAAAATTAAGCACTTCATTTAGTGAATTTTCACTTTGATCGAATTTGACAAATTTAACTTGAGTTTCTTTATGTTTAGCTTTTTCTAAACAAAGTTGTTGACATAACTCATAACCAATGTAACTTAAAAATTTCTTTTTCTAAAAGCTCTCTTTTAGTTATCAAAATTTGATTTTTGTTAATGAGTTTGAATCTAATGTCACATAAATTATTATACTCAATTTTCATACTATCATCATCTAACGAAGAAGCATTATCACTAAAATAAGATGAGTCAAGAGTTACCTCATTTGACGATTTAGCCATGAGACAAGTTTCTTCACTGGTTTTGTCATCGGCTTCATTTTCGCTATCACTCTAAGAACCCCCAACAAAGGCTTTTGGTTCCTTGTTCTGTGGAGGCTTTGGACATTCGCCAATGAAATGATTCGGATCACCACGTCTAAAACATTTCCTATCACTCTTGCTTTTCTTTTCATCCCTTTGCCAGAATGATTTCTTCTCCTCTCGTGGTTGTCGAAAACAAATCTACCCTTTCTTCTAAAGAACTTTTTAAAGTTCCTTACGACCATAGCATATTCTTTGGCATCGTTTCCGGATGTCGAATTTTAGTTATCACTAGATTCTTTCTTAGCTTCTAAGGCAATGGACTTGACCCTTTCCATTTTTCCTTTGTAAATTTTGGAATTCTTTTCCATTATTATTTCATGTACTTTGAAATTACCAATAAGCTCGTCTAGAGCTAGTGATGACAAATCTTTTGATTCTTTAATTACAGTGACCATTGCTCTCCATTTAAGATGTAGATCCCTATGAACCTTCCTAACATAGTTCTTGCTAGAAAATCCTTCATCAAGTGCTTTGAGACTAGTAATAATAGTGTTAAATCTAACAAAACTTCTATTAATAGATTCTTCTTCAAGGATAGTAAATTGCTCATATCTTTCATCGCTTGTCTTTCAAAATGGACTACTTCATAAGCTTAAGTAGTAATGTTTTTGACAACCAGTGGAGAATCAACATTTATGATAATATGCCAAAGATCTAAATCTTTTGACTTCACATAAGTTTCAAATCTACATTTCCAATATATTAAACTGTCATTTTCAAAAAGTGATGGTCTTTGCATAGATTGCCCTTCAAGATATTTATCGAAAACCATAGATCAGTTGAAACTTTAATGTACAATATACATTAAAGATCTTGGGTGACCTTGGCTCCTGAGACCAATTGTGGAAACAAGAAGGAGGTTGAATAGTTTATAATGTTTAAAAAATAAAACTTAGATTGTCTACTTATGTGAATTCAATAGATATACGAGTATGTATATGATAGCGGTTATAACACCCCCATTTTGACAAATATAGCAGTGAAAGCTAATATGGGGTATTACTTCATAGTACAACAGTCATAATCATAGAAAACGACTCATAAAGAGACGTTTTTGGAAAATTTAGTTATCATTCATTTATTCATCAGAGTTTTACAAAAAGAGAGAGAGGTCCCAACATCTAGAAACACAAAAGTATAACACCCTGTGTTTTCAAGTCATTGACGACGTCAATAAATCTACTATTCATTTTTAGTATCGTACGCATTTGCTTGTAATTTCATATATTAAGTAAAATCGCGTAAGCTAAAAATTAGCGTTCAATGTAAACGGGCATCAAACAATCAAACATTTACATCAATCATGTGTTAAATAATTATTTTGATAATAATTATAGTCATTGTTCATTTATTTTATTGGTTACGTAAGTTAAATACGTTTCGCAATAAATGTACGTTTAAGCATAACCGGAAGCATGTTAATTTATCTACACTTCAACAAATACCCACGATTGTAACCAATGCCTAAAGTTTTATTAAACTTTACCCAAATTAATATTACTTTACACCTAGGTACATAAGAAAAATAAAGCAAGACTTATGCATTTGAAGTTATACCTTTATGACTAAAAACTACATCTTGCAACTTGTAAATTATACAAGAGATTTAGTAATTATCAAAAATACATAATGTACTCCCTCCCCCTCATATATTTCGTCCAATATAGATGTCAAAGGGGCATATAGCTCACAAAGATCACCAACTAGCATTTGTACATCCTTGACTCATTAATACCTAGCTAAGAATGTTTCCTTGACCAAAGCAAGATCCTTAAGACCATGGACATGTTCCTTGGACTCCTATTGCATCTTTTGACTAGTTAAACACTTATATAATACTAGTATACATGCAAGTAACTCATACAAGCAAAAACACTTAGCAAAAATCAAACAAATACTCCCTCTTGCTCACAATAAGCCACGGCTCAAACCATCCACCACACACAATCCATACAAAATTTTCTACAACCCATACACTCCTATACACATCCATCCTAAGATATTCTAAGGTATTTCCAAGCATTGGCTAAGCATTTTCAAGTGATTATCAAGTAAAAGGAAGCTAGGGTTTTATTAAGAAAACAAGGGTTTTCATTTGTGCAAGCTTGGATTTTAAGGCTAAACACGGGTTTAGCATTTGTTTCTCATCATCATCATACATCATAAGGTCTACTTTAAACCTTTATGCTTTTATTTTATGAGTTTTTATGTATATGATGTGCTATGTAGTGAAATCACCATATAAGGTTTTTAAACATGTAAAATGGAGTTTTTACTTGTTGTCATCATATTGTACACTTTTATATATCTTATGATGTTAATGACATCATGTTAAAATGGAAACATAAGTGATTTACACTCTTGGTTAAGCATAAAAGTAATTATGTATTAATTAGGGTTTTTGAAGTTACATAATATATTACAAGTAAAAGAAAGGCAAATGACGTATTAATATTGATTATGGACTTTTAATCATGTTACTTGAACACTAAAATAAAGTTATGTTGGAAGAAATACACTTGTACACACTTGATTTATGTATAAAAATGATTATGGACAAAACTAGTAAATTAGGGTCACTTAAGTAAAGATATTTTTTTAGTGTTATTATGGATTCGTTAATCTTGGTAACTTGGACATATGAGGACTATTATGGACAAATGGACTCTAATATATGGATGATATATAACATATATGAAATATAAGACATATGGTGGGTTACAAAATGGAAGAGTATGAAAACAAAGATTTAAAAATGGACTTAAGAGAATCACCACAACATTCTGTCCAAAATCCAAATTATTACCTATTTATTTTATTTTTTTATAAGATAAAACAATTCACGACGATTCCGAAAAGGTAAGAAACTTGTCAAACAGGTTAATAACGAAAAAGTTACGTTAAAAACGAGTTATACGTTAATTAAACGGAGTTTATAAAATAACTTTTATAAAACTTATATCAAACAGCTAGATTAATATTTTTTAAAAATAATACATATTTTTAGGATTCCAAAATGATAAGAATCGTAATTTTTCAATTAATAACGAACGAGTTATGAATTTCGCCTAATGAAATCATGGCAAACACTTAATATTTCTAAGGAAAAATACACCTAACTTAATCACTCAATGATAAGATATGGATAAATTATACTTAGTTTAGGTTATGAGGTTGAATTACCAAGATTACTAGATTAATTCAATTAGAAAAAAATCAAGTATAGTTTGCCTTAAGATAGAGTATAGATCGCCTGTGAAAACTACCTAGGTATAGATCGCCTGTGAAAACTACCTAGGTATAGATCGCCTGTGTTAAGGATGCATGTATAGATCACATGTGTTAAGATGCATGTATAGATCGCCTGAGTTAAACCTATGTATAGATCGCCTGAGTTAAACCTATGTATAGATCGCCTGTACAAAATTCAGGTATAGATCGCCTTATTAATTTTGTATAGAACGCCTATGTCAAGGTTAATGTGTATAGATCGACTACATTATTTCTATGTATTGATCACCTGTGAAAATTTATTATGTATTGATCGCCTATGCAATTTTACACAATCATTTTACACCTTTTAATGCATCAAAATCCATTTAAACATGACCATATAGCATCTAGGAATCATTCGAACATCATTAGCTTATGAATTAACCACAAAAATCTTGATTTATGACATGTTAGACCCGTATGAACACAAAAATCCAAAACATTCAAGATTTGTTCATACAAACAAGTTATATACCACTCAAATGCACTTAAACACTCACATTATTACTCCTAAACTCAAACCCATGACAATTTTCAAGCTTTTACCCACTTTTACCATATTCGACATCAAGAATCACTCGCAACTAACAAATGAGTTATCCCCATTAAAAACTGTTATGGGTACAACATCTAGACCCCTAATAGACCAAAACCCCTCAATCAATTTCACTTTTCAAACACTTTTAAGTGGTGATTAAGATTAGGTCGATTTTAGGTTTTTCAAGTAAAATTCCATGGTTTGGTTTGATTACAAGGGTATAATATCCTTCAAACACGTGTACCTTTAGTTTAGAACGAGGTTGAACAAATTCTTAAGGGTCTTGAAGATTATCAATGAAGGTTTAAGAGTTTTTGATAGTGTGACGAGAGGGAAGTGATGGGAAGAGGGTGTTTATGTTTAAAACTTTTGGGTTTTGGCATAAATGCCCCCTAAGGTTTAATAGAGTTTCTAATTTTCTTTTAAACTTTACCTAAGGCAAACTAAGTTTCCTAAATTGCAAAACTAGCCTTTAAGGTTTAGCCATCAAGAAACAAATTTACATTTTGCATTAATACCCCCAACAAGATTAAACATATAACACATAAAGCCCGATTGAGTTGAAATTTATCAACTACCCTTTAATTATTCACCCAATATGATTAAAACCATTTCGATTGTCACATGATTAATTATGAAGAAGATGATTTTGATAGTTTCTCCCCCTCAAATAATGACCTATTTTCTATTGAAAGAGTTGTAGTCGTTATTTGATGGTTTAAAATTATCTTAGAAAAGAAAATGATCTAATGAATCTGAAAGATGATTATTATTTTATATTTTAAAAATCAACACCCAAGAAAAATAAGATTTCTCTTATTTTGACACATAAGCGAACTGACACGTACATTTATGGAATATAAGAAGCACGAGTTATGATGCAAAGTAATCACAAGCCTTTGCATGGTCATAAAGTAGACCATGCCCGAGAATAAATTCATGTTGAGAGGACAAGTCTCCTTTTTGATGAAATACTTGCCTTTAAGATGATGACCGGGTTGCTGTCTGAAATAATAGCAAGCCATTTTGGCATGTTTTGAAGGCTTTTGAAACTTATGCATGAACTTTATTTACAGCCTCGTATCATTATTAAATGACATTTCTAAGGCCGTAAAATGTTATTTATTTTTAGAAGACATGCTAGAGATATCTATTTTTATAGTTTTCTGATTTTTTAATTTTTTCTTTTGTTTTTGTAAAAATTTTATAAAAGGAAAATCTTTTTGGATTTTTATGTTTTCATATGTACATATATATAGGATATGAGTTACCACCATTACTTGTCCATTTTCTCTGCCAGACGTTTCAACGTTTTTGGAGACATGCTTCTCATACCAAGCTTATCGATCAAGAAGTTAAATCTCTCTCAAGGCAACGGTTTAGTAAAGATGTCAGCCAGTTGGTATTCAGTCTGAACAAAGTATAGCTCTACGATTCCATTCTACACTTGCTCCTTTATGAAATGGTAGCGAATATCGATGTGCTTAGCTCTTGAATGTTGAACATTGTTGCAGCATAAAGCAATCGCACTCTTGTTGTCGCAGTACAAAGGAATCTTATTGAATTTAAAACCATAGTCTGTTAGTTGTGAACGCATCCATAGGATTTGTGAGCAACATCCAGACAAGGCAATATATTCAGCCTATGTACTCGATATGGCAGTGCTCTTTTGTTTCTTTAACGACCAGCTAACAAGTTTGTCTCCTAAGAACTAAGCGCTTCCTGATGTACTACGTCTAGTGTCTTGACACCCCGCGTGATCGGCATCTGCATAAGATGTGAGTGACATATTGGTATCCTTCGAGTACCATAGACCTATATGAATGGTTCCGTTAAGGTATCAAAAGATTCGTTTCACCACTTGTAAGTGCTTTTCGATAGGCTTAGTCTGATACCGGGCACATAAGCAAATAGCATGGTTAAGGTCAAGTCTACTGAATGTAAGATCCATTAAGGATCCAATCATGCCACGGTAAAGTGTAGCATCAACTGGTTTCCTCTGTAGATCTTCATCCAGTTTCTTGTTTTCAATCATGGGTGTGTCAACAGAATTAGTAGAATGCAAACCATATTTTTTAACAATTTCAGAAGCATATTTAGATTGGTTTACAAAGATGCCTTTGGGACTTTAAGATATTTGTAATCCTAAAAAGAATGACATTTTCCCCATCATCGACATCTTGAACTTATTGGTCATCTGATTAGTAAACTCATCACACATGGCAGTATTAGATGATGCAAATATTATATCGTCAACATAAATTTGTACCAGTAATATGTCATTTCCAACATGCCGTGTGAAGAATGTTAGATCAACTGCACCTTTGGAGAATTGTTGAGAGATGAGGAAGCTTGACAGCATATCATACCATTCATGTGGTGCTTGTTTTAGACTGTAAAGAGCCTTTTTGAGCTTGTACACATGCGAAGGGTTGTCCTGATCAACAAATCCTTCTGGTTGAGAAACATAGACCTTTTCTTTGAGCTCGCCATTCAAGAAAGCCGTTTTGATGTCCATTTGGTAGATTGTCATATTCTTGTGAGTAGCATTTGCTACGAAGATACGAATGGCCTCTATTCTAACAACCGATGCAAATGATTCCTTGAAATCGATACCCTCTTCTTGTCTGAATCCTTGAGCAACTAGTCGAGCCTTATTCTTTAGTACCCCACCAGATTCATCTGTTTTGACCTTATAAATCCATTTGAGTTCGATCAAGAACATGTTATCTGGACACAACACCAATTCCCAAACTTCAAGTCTTTCAAATTCATGAATTTCTTCTTGCATTGCATCGATCCATGATGGTTCGGTCATTGCTTGTTTGAAGTTCTTGGGTTCTACTGAAGTAAGGAAGGCATCAAAATAACACCACATGGCATCAGTTTCGAGTTGCTTTCTCGTAGATACAGAGTGAGAAGGATCTCCAATTACATTTGATATTGGATGATCCTTAGTCCATCTACCAAGGTGTTCAAATAGAGTGTGGATTTGTATTATATTCGATGATGATCCTTGAGAAGTCGAGTCTTCATTAGGAGATTCATTAAGTGGATCATCATGAAAAGTTGGTGTTTTGGTGATTCTTTAAAACCTTGAGAAATGATTAAAGAATGTTCTTGTTCTTGTGATAAGGGAATACTTGTTGATGGAGCATCCTGATCAATGGAAGTTGACATATGAGAATCAGCTAATACTTCAGCTCTTGGAGCAGCAACTTCTTGAACTGGAGAAACATCAATTGGTGGAGGGTTAAAGTATTCATCAAACATTGGTTGAAATAACCGATCCTAATCATCTTTTATTGGTGGCATGCTAGGTTGTTGATAAACAGGGTTTGAACCGAGTCCTGTACTGGATGTAGCAGGAGTCATTCCTTGAAGCTCGAGTCCTAAACTGAATTGTTTAAAAGCCATAGATGTTAGCTCATCGAATGTTACATGAATTGTTTTACTAATTATCTGGGTCCTTCTGTTGTAGATTCTGAATGCTTTCTTTGCAGGCACGTAACTAACGAAAATCCTAATGTCTGCTTTTGCATCAAATTTACCTAGATCCTCATTGTCATTGGTAGGATAGCAAAGTGAACCAAAGACATAAAAGAATTATAATTCTGGTTTCTTGTCTTGCATAAGCTCGTATGGAGTTTTGTTGTATCGGAGGCGTATCAAAGAACGGTTTTAGGTGTAACAAGTAGTATTGATAGCTTCGGCCCAAAGAAATAAAGGAGCTTTAAAAAATATCAGCATAGTTCAAGCAGCTTCTACAAGAGTCCGATTTTGCCTTTCGACAACACCGTTCTGCTGAGGAGTGCGAGCTATAGAAGTTTGATGCGTGATGCCAACATTTTCATACCATTCATGAAGTGTCTGATTGACAAATTCGGTTCCATTATCTGTTTGAACATTCCAGATTATGGCTTTTAAACGAACTTGAATGTTTTTAATACATTTGATGATGGCCACAGGAGCTTCATCTTTTGTCTTCAAAAATATGACCCAGGTAAATCTTGAGTAATCGTTGACTATCACTAAGATATACCTTTTACTGTTATTACTAGCCACATGCATCGGGCCACACAAATCCATATGCAAAATATATAGTTTCTCATGGTTAGTGTCTTCAGCTTTGGGTCGATGAGAGGATTTTTTTTTTTCGCTAATGCAGATGTTGAACACAAATGATGTTTCTAAAATTTAAGCATTGGAATTCCTCGTGCAAGACCGTCTTTAGTTAGCTTGTTCAAAGTACCAAAGTTGAGATGAGATAATCGAAGGTGCCATAACCAGCTCTTAGTCTTTGAAGCTTTAGATAGAAGACATATCGAAGATGATTTAAGCATGTCATCAAGAGAAATTGGGTACAAATTTATGTCTCGGGATCCTGAAAGTAGATCAACACCTTCCAAATTTCGAATAAAGCAAGTGTTTTTCCAAAATGCAACTTCAAGATCCGCATCACAAAATTGGCCAACAGAAAACAAGTTATGTCCAAGTCCCTCAATGTAGTATACCCTTGAGATAATAATGTTTCCCAGCTGATAGTTACCATACCCCCATAATCCTTGCAATCTGGTCGTTCTCGAATCTAAAAGTAACCAGAAATTTACTAACAAAGTTCATGAGTTAAGAGTGATTCCCTGTCATGTGTTTCGAACAGTCGGAGTCCAAATACCAGAGTACAATCTGGATAACCCGTCATGACAAGAGAAGAAGACGATGGAATATCTATTGTAGTAGATCCCCAAATTTGATTGGGTTCTGAGTGGTTAGCATTCTTAGATTCTACAATCTTAGCTATTTTACTCGAACCTATGTTTCTAACATTTTTGGGTTTCCTGCTATAGACTTTTATCTCTGGTTTTTGTATTTCATCTTAGTGGGAAGTGGTTTGCTTAGGAGGCATTACGTTAGTTGAGGTGATCCTAGTTAAAGGGAACGAGTTACCAACTATAGTGAAGATTCTGCCTGTTGGTTTCCACTAAAATCCTACTTCAGTGAATACATGACCCGTAGGTTTCCAAACATTTTGTTTTTTATATTTCTTAGCAAATTTAGTACGTTTATTCCCATTTTGCACAAGATTAAGAAGACATTTATCATGAACACCATCAAACATAGATTTATTACAAGTAGCACAGAGAATTTTAGAATTCGCTTTTGACATTGAATGCTTAACATCACAAACAGGTTTTACAACACGATTCACTTTATTCACTTTCCTAGGTTGGGCTTCTACTTTATTCTTCTTATTCCTACTTGTAGTATATTGGATATCATAACACAATGAATGATCTAAGGGTTGGCTAATTTATCCTAGAGAGAGAAAGTGAATTCTAGTGAGAGAAAATACACCTTATGTGTGTGTATGATAAAATGAATAACCAACCCCTTCCCATGGCTAGAAAGGGGGTATAAATACAAGTGTTTTGTGCCCCTAAGTGGGCTATGGAGTGAGCTAACATGTGGGTAAAGACCTGGCCCAACACCATAAGTCATACGGTAATTAGACGATTAATATTAAAGCTACGAGCTAACCTATGCTAGACATTACATGGGGTGACCAAGTATTTTACATGGATTTTCATAATCCTAACAATCTCCCCCTAAGGGAGGTCACCCCAGAAAATACAAATTGAATCCTAGCAATCTATGAGTTGATCTTTGACTTTGGCTCGTAGTCTTTTGATTCTTCATGATCAGTCAATGTACTGCAAGTAGTGATCTTTGAGCTTTGTTCCTTAGACTTGTGTGATCTTTGAGATTTTTTTGAGATCATCATCTACAGTAAATCTCTTAATCATCCTTGTTGTGGAGTATTGCCTTTTTGTGATGTTGTGACCATCGGACCCGCATGCTCACACTTTTCTAGATCATAATAGCAGGCATCAGAGTTGCGGAAGCTGTGTTGTAGGTCTTTCAGCTATCATCATGTATTTGATAATGTGTTTGAAGTGTGAGCATGGGGTTGTGAATTGACATGTCTCTTGCTAGCAGCTACTACCGTCGAGGATTCCTGCAAGTATATGTTAGTAATAAATAAACGAAAGTGTCTTTGTTCACTTTCGTTGAATAAGGTTGCAAGAACCACGGTTCCCCATTAATTAGTATAAATACTGCCTGTGATCAGGTAGAATTTCAAAGATACTCCTTGACAGGGTTTCGCAGCTATGCTAGCCGTTCTCAAACCAGAGCGTCTCAAAGTAGACAAAACACAAAGTGAGTGAACCAGTGAATTAATAACCCACTGATTAATGAAAAATTGATTTGAAAGTCAATTGTGTCACTCAAAAAGGAGTTTTTGTGACACTGATAAGTGTAGAATACACATATCCATTTATGCTTAAAACAACCCAATTAAACCCAAAACAGACCAAAAATGGCAACAATATGCTTGTATTTGTGTTTTGTGTGAGCAGGTATGGATATATCAAAAATCACAAGAAAACCATCAAAAATGGGCAAGCACAGACACGAGAATCAGAAGAGTACAAAAAGAAGCCAAAGATTCAAAGCAGAAGCCAGAAAAGTCAAGCCTTAGTCAAATCCAGTCAACAAAAAGTCAACCAATAAAAGTCAAAACCCCACAATAATCCATTTTCACCCTCCAAGTTTTACCAAAGTCCAAAAATAACCCCTCACCCCTTATTGGGCCTGAAAAAACCCTAAATGGGCCTTACCCGGATCCATTTGGCCTAAAAGCCCATTCATAAGCCCAAGTCCCTAGCCCATTCTTTCTTTTATAAACTACAGGGACCAAACTTGCATATTTCCAAAATCCTTTTATAACTAAAAAGGGAGTAAAGGAAAGACAAGGACCATTTATGCAATTATGCCAAAGATCCAACAGAATTACCCCTTTTCAGTTGTAAAATTGGGCACGAAGCATGTTTACTATTCATCGTCACTCTCCTTTTTCACCATGGGTAAAATGAGAGGGCTTTTCTAAATAGATGACTAAAAAGGTCTATTCAAGGGCTCGTATACATGATGGCAGGGTTAGAAAAGTAATCTCAAGTCTCTCATTAAGCTCAATCTCAAGCCAAGGACACGTCAGCTATGGTGGAAGCACAAGGATTGATGGGATTTTACTCTAAATGATCTCACAAAAGAAGCACACTGTCACATCAAAGAATGACACGTTGGTAATCCTAAATCACACACAATGTGATCTAACGGCTTAAATTAGAGATCAATGATAAATAAAGAATCAAGGGTATGGATTGGAAGTTTGGAAAGGGATTCAAGAGGGCTAGAATCTTCCCTAGATGGCTATAAAAGGACCTCTCACTCACACTAGCCAGTTCTTATGCCTGTTAAGCATGGTGAACCGATGACCATTTGTTGTGTGCTGGTTAGCCAACACCCAAACCCTTCTCATTTCCATTCTCAACATTACTCCTCATTAAGCTGTTGCTTAATGAATCTTACCAATTGTAGTGCAACAATACTTTCCTCTTCAACCTCCAATCCTAAATCAATCATTTGTTGCAACAATTCCTTGGAGAGAGGATACCTTCTTTCAACTAGCATGTAGATGACTGTCCCATCCTTAAGTTCTAGTATGCAAACTCCACAAGCTTCATACAGTCTCTATCTGACAATCTCCCATTCTTGTTGATTGTTTTAGAAATCACCTTGATCATTTTCTTCTGTTGAGGATTCCATCATAATCTTTAAGTCTCCCTAAAGAATCAACTTAATATCTTCTGGTGTGATTTCTGAGTACTGCTTCATCACCAAGTCATATAAATGAAACAAATCTTGTTTATCAAAAATGTGTTCGTAACCTCTATTAGATAGTTAAAGCCCTGAAAGTGCCCAGTAAACTTGTAGTACAACAAGGGTAATCCTATCTGGTGATGAAACCTTATGCAACCTAGCAATAAAAGATTTTGTCTCCATAATTTCACTATCTATGGTACCCTCAAATGTAACCATCCTTAGACATTTTCTATGTTCATCATCACTATCATCATCTGGTTGTGGTCTTGGCCTTTTCCTAGCAATCATCTTCACATGACCACTCTTTCTTTTCTTTCTACCTTTCTCTGTCACTTCCTGTTCAGCATGTACCTTTGCTGTATCTTCTTTCCTTGGAGTTTCATTGACAACCCTCATCTTTAATCTCTTCTTTTCAGGGTCTTTATTCAACTCCTTAATCTGTCTCTCATCCTTAGCAGATCCAATAACAACAAAGTTCTGATCTTGCCTCTTTAATCTTTCATATAAAACCTGTATTTCTTCAAAGGTTTTGGTCTTTAACTCAGAATGCTTCTTTCCACCAACATGCTTCAAATAGGTCATCATTTGGTTTCTCAACTGATTTCTTGTAGGTGGTTTATTTTTGATAGCTTCAGACCTTTGTTGAGCAAGAAATTTTCATTGGGCAGCAATGGTGTCATGAAGAAATTTGGTTCTCTGCTTAATAGTATACATCTCTTTCTTCCTCTTGAAGTTTTTCAGCAAGTATCTTGTCAGCATTAAGTCTTGCCTGAATGAAATCATATTCATTAGAAAGTGTAGCCTTTGTAGCTTCTTCCTCAGCCAATCTTTTCTTCTCCTCTTAAGCTTCCCATTCCTCTTGAACCTTTTTGGCCACCTCTTCTTATTAGCAAGGGGGGCTTGTTTAAATTTCTTTCAGCTTCAGTTATGCCTTTGATTCTGTATCAGATTCATCTTCCTCTTTAATCCTCTTTTTGCCTTTATCTTTTAGATCAATCTTGGGAAGAGGTCTCAAAGTCAATATTGATCTTGTTGAAGTAGGCCTTGTTCTCTTAGTTTCTTCAATATTCCTAATCTCTACTCCTTTTTCCTTTTCCTTGAGCTTCTCCTTGTTCTGACTCATTATAATAAGGACTTGTGCAATGGCCTCATCATTACCAAAGACTGTTAGAGTAGGTGTTGTTAGAGTAGGTGTTGAAGTAGGTGTTGGAGCTGTTTGAGTAGCACTTTTCCCTTTATTTTGATCAGCAGTACCTTTACCTTGCCTATCGGTACTAACTTTTGTACTGTCAGTACCTCCATCTTACTTGTCGGTACCTTCATTTCCCTTGTCGGTACCTTCATTCCTCATCTCATCTTGAACATCCTCAGTCTCCATATAGTCTAATGTTCATCCCATTCCCAAATATCATTAAGCGCATCATAAGGCTGGGATCTTTATGCACAGATGTTTCACCCTTTGAAAGTTTTGTCAGATTTCCTCCCTTGTTTGGATACATACTCCTTGTGTACCCCCTTTTTTCTTCAGAGAAGTCTTCCTTGCCAATCTTGTCTTCATCCAAGCTTTGTGATGTGTGATAAGTGGTTTGACTCCTCTCTTTAGCTTCTTGACCTGAGCCTTTAAAGCTTTAATTTCTTTAGCCTGAGCTTTGACCTGTTTGCATAAAGACGCACAAAGGTCATATACACTTTGGAGTGTCAGACAATCCTCATTCCCTGATAGGGATGCATCATTGGAAGACTGGCCTTCATGATTCCCACCAGAACCCTCTGGAATAGAATCAGGAATATGAGTAATAGGTGAAGGTTTGGGAGATGGGTTAGGCTGTATCTGAGGTTGGTCTTCACTTGGGTGAGGAGGAGAGGGTATAGGTTGGGTGTCAGATGGTCTTTATGGAAGCATCACCCTCATCCTCTGTTTGTTGAACCAACATAGAATCAAATAAAGGTGTAACCTTCTCTGAAAAATTCTTACCCTTTTTAATCATAAATGTCAAGACCTTTTTAGTTAGGGTTGGGACTGGAAAGTGGTCCAAGGGGACAGGTACATCTTTTAACTGATTGCTGAAAAAGATTTGTAAAAATCTTGGATACATTACAAACTTCTTAGTTGCATCCAAGTATTCTTGTTCGTCTGATCTTTCAAGATGTAGATCATGCCACCAAAAACTAATTTTGAAAAATTATATTTCTGATTAGTGGCTAAACAAATTACAGCTGTGGCAATATTAGTGGGAATTTGATCCCAAGTGGTGCTTTTAGAACTAATACAATGATTCATGGTATGAAAAAGAAATTTCCATTGGGGTGAAAAGAGGGCTTTGTTAAAAGTTAAAGTATTTAGGTCTCTCTCATACCCCATTAGCTGAATAGTGTCAAATATAGCCTGATTATTCAAAGAATCTATCCTATCAGCATCATCAAAAAGAAGATCACTTCTTATTGATGCCTCTGAGATAGTTATAGGCTTGCCAGCAATGTTGGCATCTATTCTCAAATGTTGTTGACTGTTCTAGTCGCTAGCAGTCTCCAAAACTATTCAACAAAAAACATAGTTGGATTGGGACTTTCAGTGAGTGTGCATAAGAATTGAACTGTGTGAGAGAATAGTCCATAATCTGATTGGAAACATCTGTTTTTTCATCAGTTCTTTTCCAAATAGACCACCATATTGTGCTTAGGACAAAATTCCAAACTAGCCATCGTGTATTTGATTTTGGTAATCGTCAGTGATGAGTGATTAGGGTTTGTCAATTGAAAGAGATGAAGAGAGAGAAGAAGGATTAATCGTGTAATTGAGATAGGTATTTATAGTAGAAGCATCCCCAATGGCGAAGAAACTGCCAAAAATTACACTTTAGACCCCTACTGGTATTGTCTCTAACGACTTTATAGCGGTAAAAACTTTGCCTGTCGGTACTAACTTTAAGCCTGTCGGTACTAACTTTTGTTAACCAAAGATCAAACAAGTTTGTCAACAAAACTCTTTAGTACCATCCATATCTCTCTCGAATGACTCTCTAGAACCCAATTAACTGAATGAAAGACATCACCATTTGCAAAATTTGTCTGCTCACATAACATTCTATACAAACTATACACCAAATCTTCTTACCTCCCCTCAATTGTAGCTACAGATTCAATAATCCAATGCTAAGAACCAAAGAGTTAAATCTTGTAACATCAAATCCTTTGGTGAGAAGGTCTACAACATTAGAATCTATGTGATCTGATAAACCTCTATCAGTCTTGCTTTCATAAACAATCTTTATTAAAATGAAACGAATCTCAATATGCTTGGTCCTTGAATGAGCAACATGATTCTTGATAAACTTATAGTGCTCTCATTATCACTATGGATTTTGGTGTCATGAATAATGAAAACCATAATCCATCATCTGATTCTGTATCCATAATACTTGCCCAAAACAGTTAGCAGCTGCAACATATTCTGCCTCAATAGTAGAATTTGCCACAATAGTCTGCTTCTTGCATTGCCAAGATATCAATCTTCTTCCAAGAAATTGACATCCACCTGTTGTTGATTTTCTATCAAGGCTGGCTCCTCTATAATCACTATCTGAGTAAGCTTGAAGTTCAAAAGGTGAATCCCTAGGATACTATAAACCTAATTTGGGTTGATGTTTGAGGTACCTAAAAACCCTTTTTACTGCATTTAAGTGTGAGGCTTTTGGAGTGACTTAATGTGAGTCCCTTAAGGAATAGATCTTTGCAGCCTATTAAGGATGATAGCCAAGATGTATAAATACAATTGACTATACAGAAACACTGATTATGAATACTATATGTTGATGCGGAATCTCAACACAAGTACTAAGAAAAACAATGTAGAACTGAATAATAACTTCTTTTAATCTGCTTTGAATGATTACAGATTACTAACTAATTAGATATGATTTTGCTATGAGATATCTTGAGGTCGTCTCTCTAACTATGCCAATAGGAATCCTTTTATAGACCAAGGATAAACCCTAACTGACTTACAAATAACATACATATCTTTTCAAAATATCTACACACATATCTTCATAAACGGTATAACTATTTTCTACTAACATGTACTAACTATTTGGATCAAGTAGCTTACATTTTGTACTGATCGGTATAACATATAACTATCAGTTACTAATATTTTAGTACTGTCGGTACTAAGTTGGAAACATAAATTCTACACCCATCCTCCTTAAACCATGAATGTTGAACTCTTTTAACTTTTGTTTCTTCAATTTCTTTAACACATAGAGGATGGATCCAACCACTCATTACATTCTTGTATCTTTAATCTCTATCCTTCTTCAGCTAGCAACTTTGTACTTCTCAGCAACACAGCAACAGCTTTTCAGCAATAATCAACTAAGTTGGCTTGGTTAGTTTTTGGCAAAATACCAACCATTAACAGATTTGATGTTCGTTACCAGTAGCCGTTTGCTCTGGGTTAGTTAACTCTTCATTTTAAATACAGGTGAGTAAATTACCTTACAGTTTTTGGTTAACTCGTCAACATCAACGGAATTGATTATCTGTACCATAAATACCATTTGCTTTTGGACTAGCCTATGCTTCATTGCCCATCCATGGTGCATTGATAAACCATATAATTTTTAGCAAACTATCGGCTATCAACTGTTTGTATTAGTCTTTTACCATGACTATTGATCATGGACTAGCAACTTCTAAACCATGAAACAAGGTGAGATTGAGAACCCTACAATTTTTGGTGGTTAAATTGTCATCAACATAAAAAGGATTTGAGGAAAGTTTTACCATAAGCGTTGTTTGCTTATGGACTAGCCAGTTCTTATGCCTGTTAAGCATGGTGAACTGATGACCATTTGTTGTGTGGTGGTTAGCCAACACTCAAACCCTTCTCAATCCCATCAATCTTGTTCTTCAGTTTCTAACTCTGCAAGTATCTTCTTGATAAACCTGATCAACTCCAATGCCATAGTACTGTCTTCTTCAGACTCTAACTTCAATTTCAGCATTTGCATCAGTACTTGCTTTCTCAAAGGATACTTCTTTTCTACCAGCATGTGAATGATTAATCCTGTCTCAGTCACCAAGGTATGTACTCCTGAAGAACCATGTAGCTTCCAACTCACAATATTCCAATCCTGCTGTGCATTCCAAAACTCATTTTTATCATCTGGATTGAACATAACCATCAAATCTCCCCAAAGTACTCTGTCAAAACCTTCAGGTATCTCATCTTGAAATCTGTCCATTACCAGTTGATACACAACATTCAAATCTTCTCTATCAAATATGGACAATACTCTCATCAAAGTGCTAAAATATCTCTTTTGTCCATTGCTTCTAATCACCACATTTTGATTAATCTCTTCAAAGTGTTCAGCTTGATCAGTCTGTGGTTTAGTTCTAAGATACTCTGTCTTCCATTCTTTGATAGGGTATTTCCTGTCAAGTATCTCATAATCCACTTCTTTTTCCTCATCTGGAGCTATTGTTAAATGTAATCTCAGCTCATCATTCTCTTTGTCACTATCATCTTCAGAAGTGTTTTGAATATATCTTCTTTTCCTTGACTTCATCTTTTTCCTAGTACCAAGTTTTCTTTTTCTAGTACTTTCTTCTTCTTTACTCTCCTTCTGAACTTCTTCTTTACTTTCTTCCTTGATCACTTCACTTTTAGATAAATCAACTCCTTTCTCATTCATCATTTTGATCAATCTTTCATCTTCAGCAGACCCAATAGAGATGAAATCTTCATCAGACCTCTTAATCTTCTCATACAAAGCTTGTACTTCCTCAAACTTCTTAATTTTCAATTCAGCATGCTTAAAGTTTCCTACATGCTTTAAGTAGGTCATCAATTTGTGTCGAGTTGTTTTTGGTTGTGTGGTTTGTTCCTGATAGCTTCTTATCTCTGTTTGCGGAAGAGAATTTTCTTTGAGCAACAATCTGTACATTGAAGAACTTTGCATATTTCTTCTATTGTAAATTGATCTCTTTTTTCTTGTTCTTGAAGCTTTTCAAGGAAGAAGTCTATTCTCCTCAAATCATTGCTTTATATCATCAAAAGTTTCTTATATAGAGCTTCAATTGGCAAGCTTTTTTTCAGCTAATTCTGTGTTCTTTCCTCTTTCCTTCCCACTCTTTCTTGTTATTTTCCTAGCCAACTCTTCATCACTTTAAGCTGCTTAAATTCTTCTCAGCTTGAGGAATACCATCTGATACACTTTCAAATTATTTCCTCTTAATTTTTCTTCTTTCCTTTATCATTTGGATCAATCTTTGGAAGAGGCTTTAGTGTCAGAAGTGATCTTTTAGAGGTAGGTCTAGGTCTGTCAGCTTCTTCAATATCTTTCAACTCTACCCCTTTCTCCTTTTCTCTAGAAACAGCTTTGGTTTCTTTAATATCCTTCAACTCTACACCTTTCTCCTTTTCTCTAAAAACTACTTTGGCTTGACTCATGTTAAGAAGAACCTTAGCTATTGTTTCATCATCTCCAAATATTGTAGAAGTGGGTGTTTGAGTGGCTTGAGTAGCACTTCCTTCTTCAGTATGATCTTCAGTACCTTTTCTTTGCCTATCAGTACTTTTAATTTGTTCATCAGTACCTTTAATTTGCCTGTCAGTACTAACTTTGGATCTGTCAATACTAACTATTGGTCTATCAGTACTAACTTTCTCCTTGTTAGTACTAACTTTCTCCTCGTCAGTACTAAGTACATCTTCAGTACTAAGTACATTCTCCTTAATCTCCTTGTCTTCATCCAATATATCCTTTGTCCTCCATTCATCCTGAGCATTCTCTGTTTCCATATGATCAACTGTATCTTTAGGAATCTCATCAAATAGAGGATCTCTTTGAATTGATGATTCACCTTTAGCAAACTTCCTCCCTTGTTTGGATACAGACTATTTGTGTACCCTTTGTTTCTTTGAAGATCTCTTTCTTGCCAATCTTTGCTTCAAGGAAACACTTTTCAGCCATGCTCTAGGATGTTTGATGACAGGTTTAGCTTGCTTCTTGAGCTTTGTGATCTGAGCCTTCAAGTGTTGTATCTCCTTGGATTGATCTAAAACCTGTGCACATAAAGAGAGACAAAGATCATAGATACTTTGGAGAGTCATGTCACCCCCATTCCCTGAAAGGGATTTATCACTAGATGAATGACCTCCAAGATTCCCACCAGAAGTTTCTGGAATAGGATCAGGAATGATAGGAGAGGGTGAAGGTCTTGGAGATGCGTCAGTCTGCTGCTCAAGAGGTACCTCACTAGTGTGAGTAAGAGATGAGTCAGTCTATGGCTCATGAGGTACTTCACTAGTGGGAGCAGGGGAGGGTGTAGGTTGTGCTTCAGATGGTCTTTCTGAAGAAGCACCCTCATCCTGAGTTGGTTGTACCAACATAGTAGCAAATAAAGGGGTGACTTTCCCTGAGAAATGTTTACCCTTCTTAACCATGAAATAAAAGACTTTACTAGTTAATGTATTTACAGGAAAATGATCTAAAGGTACAGACACATTAGCTACTTATTTATCTAAAAAGATAGAAATAAAACGTGGGTACATTACAAACTTCTTCTTAGCATCTAAATGTCTAAGCATACCATTAAAAATTAATTTAGAAAAATTATACTTCTGATTAGATGTTAAGCAGATGACAGCAGTGGCAATGTTAGTAGGAATTTGATCCTGATAGGTGCTTTTTGAACTAAGACAATGATTGATTGTATGAAATAAAAACCTCCATTGGGGTGAAAACAAAGCCTTATTAAATGTTAACACTGTTAAATCCCCCTCATACCCCATAAGCTGTATAGCATCAAATATAGCCTGATTAGGTAATGAGTCTATCCCATCAGCATCATCAAAAAGAAGATCACTTCTTATTGATGCCTCAGAGATAGACACAGACTTGCCAGCTACTTTGGCAGTAATGTGCCTAACATTGTTGATTATTTTGGACTTAGCAGACGTCCAAAACTGTTCAACAAATGTAGTAGATACAACAGGACTTACAGTGAGAGCATGATGAATGGAACTGCGCTTAAGAAAATCAATGATCTCATGAAACTCTGCATTCCCTTCAGACTTCTCCAGATACGCGACCATGTTGTGCTTAGGACATGAATCAAGAACAGCCATTGTGTTTGAAAGAGTGATCGTCGTTAAGAGAGATATTAGGGCTTGTAGATACAAATGTATTTGAGAGAGATTGCGTAAGGAACTGTGCAATTGAGATGGGTTTATATAGGTTTAGGAGACCTAATTTCAAGGAAACCGTTTCAATTTACACTTTGTACCCTTGGCGGTATTTTTCTTCAACGTCTCTATAGCGGTACAAACTTTGCCCAGCGGTACTAACTTTGCACTGTCGGTACTAACTTTGTCCAACCAAAGAATGAACAATGTAGGTATCAGGAGTGCTTCAGTACCATCAGTAACTCTTCATAATGACTCTCTAAATACTATCAAACCGCTGGAAATGCATCACCTATGGTTAACATGTCTCTTTATACAAATTATACAACACAGCATATTGCCTCCCTTTGACCAATGCAGCCTATGGATTTATCATCCTAATAGTAACAACTAAGAACTAAAACCTGCTAACATCAAATGCCTTGGTGAGTAGATCAGCTACATTGTCATCAGTGTGGATTTTAAGCACCTAAATTAGTTTCTTTTCATAAGCATCTCTTATGAAGTGGTGCCTAATAGCAATGTGCTTTATTTTGGAATGATATATTGGATTCATTACAATGCAAATGGTGCTTTCATTATCAATGTAGATTTTTGTGTTCATGAAGTTGAACCCAAAGTCTAACATTTGATTTTGAATCCACAAAACCTGCCCACAGCAGCTTACAGCAGCAACATATTCTGCTTCTGTAGTAGAAGTAGCCACAATGGTCTGCTTTTTACATTGCCAAGAAATGAGTCTCCTGCCAAGAAATTGACAACCTCCTGTTGTGGATTTCCTGTCAAGATTTGCTCCAGCATAGTCACTATCTGAGTAGGATTCCAGGTCAAATGAAGACACTCTAGGATACCAAAGACCCAGTTTGGGTTTGCCCTTTAGGTACCTAAAAATTCTCTTGACAGCACTTAGATGGGAGGACTTTGGAGTGACCTGAAACCTAGAACAAGCACAGACTGCAAACATAATATCAGGCCTAGAAGCAGTTAAGTACATCAAAGAGCCAATCATGGACCTATAGAGATGGACATCCACATCACTGGCTTCCTCATCCTTGACTAAAGGCTTCTGAGTCTCAATTGGTGTACTAGCAGTCTTAACATTTGCAAAGTCAAACTTCTTCAGGATTTCTGCAACATACTTATCCTGACTAATAAAGATACCATCTTCCTTCTGTTTGACTTGTAATCCAAGAAAGAAAGTGAGCTCTCCCATTGAACTCATCTGAAATCTACTCTTCATTAATGCCTCAAACTCATCACACCAAGATTTCTTTGTGGACCCAAAGATGATATCATCCACATAGACTTGAACTAGTATGATATCATGTTTGTCCTTCTTTAGGAAGAGAGTTTTGTCAATTGTTCCTCTTCTGTATCCATTCTTTAACAAGAAAGTGGATAAAGTAGCATACCAGGCTCTGGGAGCTTGATGTAACCCATACAGAGCTTTTACCACTTTGTAGACTTTCTGAGGATTCTTAGGATCTAGAAAACCTGGTGGTTGAGACACATATACCTCCTCATCTATTTTGCCATAAAGGAAGGCACTTTTCACATCCATTTGATAGACTATAAAACCCATGTATGAGGCAAAGGCCAAAAAGATCCTTATGGCTTCAAGCCTGGCCACAGGAGCAAAAACCTCATCATAGTCTATCCCTTCCTCTTGCCTATGTCCCTGAGCAACTAACCTTGCTTTATTTCTGACAACAACTCCTCTTTCATCCTTCTTATTTCGATAAACCCACTTTGTACCGATAGCCTTCTTCCCATAAGGCAAATCTACTAAGACCCAAACTTTCTGTATCTCAAACTGCAACAATTCTTCTTGCATAGCATCAACCCAACTTTCATCTTCAAGAGCTTCTGAAATCTTCTTGGGTTCATGTTGAGACAGGAAACAAGCAAATAAGCAATGATGGAAGTCCTTATGGTTAGTTCTCTTTTGCTTTTGAACATAGCTAACAAAAGCATGAGCTCCAGAACTTGTATTTACTTTGCTTCTTGTTTGAACTGCTGAGGTTGGATCTCCTAGAATAAGTGTTGTAGGATGAGAGGAGTGAATCCTTGATGTGGGAATAGGACTAACATTCACAACAGTTTCCAAGTTTGTGAAGTCAGCCACTGCACCCTCATCATCATAAGATGAAGTAGTGAAGATACCATCAGTGGAATTTTGATAAATATCCTCAAGTGGAGGTATTTCTGAATCATCTTCTTCAGGATTTGTTGGATCAGAAAGAGATAGTCCCTCATAAGGACTGGCAGTACTAACTGGTATGCTAACAGTATTAACAAAGTTAGTACTGCTAGCTTTAGCTGATGTGCTAACAATACTAAAAATGTTAGTACTGCTAGGCTTAACAGATCCTTCTTGTAAAACCAAGTTCTCAGTTTCTTGTTCAAACTTCTTCCTGAGAGCTTCAGCTTCCTCATTAGCCTCCTTTCCTTGCCTCTTAAGTCTTTGGTATGTGCTTAAACACACATACCTTTTACCTTTAAAAACGAGCTAAAATAACCAAAAACGGACTTAAAATGCCAAAGTTGAAGAATAAGAGGACCATATTGGTAGTACAAAGCAGTCTTGAGCAGAGTCATCCTTCCCTGCATCAATAATGTCTTCTGTACCTGCATTGTTATTAGCTTCTTTGTGACCTGCATGGTTGTTAGCTTGATTCTGTATCTAACAGGTTGATAATTCATAGAATCGTTAAATATTAGATCAAAAAGAAAGTTGTCCTTTCCATGCAACGTTTGGTTTTTTCTCTAAAAAGGTAAATGTTTGAGGTTTTCTTCAACCTCTTTTGGTTTCTAATTGGTATTACTCTAAAAAGCCTTGCTTGTAGAGAATACCTAACTATAAAACCCTTCATCTGATTTTTCCATTAAACTTGCACCAGGTTCAAGAAGGTACATGGCACCACAAAAGTCTTATATAAATTATAATTGGTATTTTACCAGTTAAAAGTTTAGGTGTCTTATTATGAGGCTTGAGTCACTAATACCTATTTAGAACATAACAAGCAGTAACTAACTGCTTCAGCCCAAAAAGTGTTAGGTAAAAAATGAATCTGCAAGCATGGTCCTAGCAGCCTCAATAAGGGTCCTGTTCTTTCTTTCAGCAACTCCATTTTGTTGTGGAGTTCTGGCATTACTATATTCCCTCTTGATCCCTTTTGACCCACAGAATTCAATAACATCCTTGTTCTTAAATTCTGTACCATTATCACATCTAATAGTTTTAACTTTTTGATTTAATTGGTTCTCAAAATTTTCTTATAAAGTCCTTAAGGATGCCACTAGTTTCATCCTTAAGTTCTTAGAAAACGTCTCATTCCTAACTTGACTAAACATCATCAGTGATAACTAGGCAATAGGTCTTATGGTTTAAGCTCCTTACAGATGTAGGTCCAAACAAATCCATATGAAGAAGTTGTAAGGAGTGGCTAATAGAGCTTACTGATTTGGCCTTACAGGAGGCCTTGTGTTGCTTTCCTTTCTGACAAGCAACACAAGTGTGGTCATTTTGAAAAATCTTTGAAGGTAAACCTCTTACAAGGTTTCCCTTTACAAGTTTGTTTAAGTTTTTGAAGTTACTTGAACCAACCTCCTATGCCATTTGTTGATTCTCAATTGTGGCCCTTTGGCAATTAAACAAGCTTATCCTCCTGAGGAACTATGTTCTCTAAATTGAAAAATTGTTCATATTGTTTTTGTCTAGGGATTTTTAACGTATTACTTGATTTTCATCAGGGTAACTTAAATTCAGGAGACAACAAGACATTCTAGAGTCATTTAACAGAACCTTGTTCTTTTGTCACACATTGTGACACAGAAAAGAGATTGATTGCTGAAGTTTCTTTCACAAAGCACACATCCTCAAAAATCAAAACTTACAATTTTTATTTTACCCTTACAGTGATGTAACCTTTATACCCCAAAAGGCAACAGGGCCACCATTAAAGTCTTGAACAATTCAGCCAAAGGTGGCTTGTTTTTCTTGTTTCCACGTAATGTGCCTGAAACATCCACTATCAACAATTCCTTATTCTTTAAGGCTATATGTGATGTCCTGCACATACAAAAGAATAAGAGATTAGATTCTTTAGGACCCAAGCCTGTTGGGCTTGAGTCTGCCTGTGGATCTTGATAGTGGACCAATTTCTAAGACTGATCACCATTGTATTTGGAGAGGTTGTGCCAGTTGTATCTTTTGTGATCTCCTCAATTATCAACTGCTTGTGGGCTTACAGCAGTTTCCCTTTTACCCCCAACAGCACTAACTGCATTTACCTTAGCAGTATTAACTTTTTGTTTTGAAAAATTTATGCTAAGTACTGTTGTCTTTTTGAAAGGCCTTGAGGATTGTGAATGAGTTTTGTGAAAAACATTTGCTGGTCTAACTCTATTCACAATGGGCTTAACAGTATTAACTTTCATAGCAGTATTAGTTAGTACTGCCTGTCTGTTAAAACTTTGCCTAGCAGTACTAACATTTTTAGTACCGCTAGCTCTAGTAGTATTAACTAGAATTTTACCAGTTCTAGTTAGTACTGCTGCAGGAACAAATTGATTTTGTTTATTTATTCTTTGCACATTGTTCCACATTGGCCTTAGCTCCCTTTGACTAGACTTTCTGTTCCACCCATTGTTTAATTCAGCTTTTCTAGCCATCCTCTTCTCATGGAAATCACAATCTCTGATTAAGTGATTAAGACTTCCACATACAAAACATGCTCTTATAGTAAATCCATACCCCAACTCTTTCTTATCAACCTTAGGTTTTTGACTATGTGTGAACTGATTCTTAACAGTTTCCCTAGGAGTTTTTACTTGCTGGTTAGCAAAACTAGGTGTTTCTTGTTCTTTTGTTGGTATAGACACATACTCATCTTCATTATCTGATTCATACTCCTCAATGATAGGAGCATCAGACCAGACCTTAGGTTGACATTCTACATTAGATTCATTAACAACTGGTTCAGACACTAATTCAGGGGTTTTCTGTTTACTAATGTTAGATTCACAGGTATCAAATTCACTTGTTTGGGATTCAGATTCACTAGGTTGAGTCTGTTTTGGACCATATGTAAATTGTGAGTAATCTACTTCAATATCAGGTCCAGAGGGCATATAATTCTGTATGGTAGTCTGGGGGTACAAACATGCATTCCACCCTGCTTGTTAACAAACCTATCATTACAAAGGTTGTTTTTCTAATTCACTTCTCTTTATTCATAAAAAATCACTCCTGTAACACTCTCATTTTCATTAACTAAATACCTATCATATTGTGATCCCCTATACCCAAGCCCAAACTTTTATTCATTAGCACTCATTGGGTATTAAGCAGTTTACTAAGATTCTTAGAAGAGTTATGCCTATTTTAAGCTTAGCTTTAAATCTTCTTTTCTTTTTGTAGCTTCTGCTAGCACAATTTCTTATGGTATGTTAGAAACATCTGTTTTATCATCTAAATCTATCTTATAAATTTTATCTTTTTGTTTCATACCAATGTTGACCTTGTTGACTGAGCCAATCATACTATCTGCTTCATCTTTCTTAAGACCTGAGAATATTGCCTTTATTTCTATGCTTGGCATCACTAAAGTTGTCTCTCTGAGCATCATACAAGTTTTTTAAGATTATCATAAGACTCTTTACACTTTATTTGAACATGAAGTACCTTCTGTGTCTGATTCGAGCTGTTGTCAAAGCCATCAATAGCAATCATCTTATCTTCTTCTGAATGATTTGTCCAATCTACACCTTCTCCATCAATTGTCACCAATGCTTTAGAGCCTCCTTCTTTCCAGTTCTGCTCCCATCCTTGGTTCCAGCATTCCATGCATCCCTCCTCCTGTTGTCTTGATTTCCCTTGATTCTATACTCTCTAGCAAAATGCCCTGTCTTATGGCAATTGTAGCATTCCACTTTGGTTTTATCAAAAGCCAATGGATTCCTTTGTGCCTCATAACTTGTAGCTTTTTTCTACCAGTCTTTTTGTAAAACTTTTTCATTCTCTTTGAGATCATGGCTACTTGCCACTTCAAATCCATTTCTTCTAGGACATATTCATCAATCTGTTCCAAGTCCTCATGATCCAGTTGAGGGCAACTTGATTGATTAGCAAGTAATGAGTATGATGATGTTTGTTCATACTTTGGATTTTGACTAGAAGAATTGGAAACACAATAAGCGGTACTAACTTCATTAGTACTGCTGGTGTTCTCAGAGATAAATGCTACATTTTGCGAGCTAGAGGATGATGCAGTAGAGCCTTTTACATCACTCTCAAAGGCTCTTAGATTATTGTACAAATCATCAAAGCTTAGACTGTCCACTCCTGGTTTGGTCCTCATAATTAAGGAAACTTGTGACCAGGCAGAAGGTAGAGATCTTAGGAATTTTTGATTTGCATCCTCAGTGGATAAACACATGCTCTATGAATCTCGATTAACTCAGAAGACTTTGGACCTTGTCATAGCCTTTGTGATGTCATTCTGTGTTGGTCAGAGAATCCTTCAATGTTGCTTCAAAGATATACTTTTGCATCTTCTTGGATTCGTCCATTTCCACCAAATTCTAGATTTGATGGGCATCCCACATCTCTTTTGCTTCAGTCCATCTTATGGAATTTAGCATGATGACTCTTCTGGTAGAGACCATAAGCAGGTGGTCTTGCTTTTCTCTCTCTTTCTTCTGGCTACAATTCTTCTGCAGTTCTAGGAGCAAAACCTTAATTCTGTCCTTGTGATCTCTTGTACGTGATTGATACAGGACCATTCCCATTATGTATAACCTCCAGATTGGATAGGTTGTAAGGGCCAAATAGTATTCCATTTTCATAGCCCATATATCATATTCTCCCTTTTTGAGAATAGGCAGCTTGATGGTTTTGATATTGTATGAGGAGGTTTGTTGTGTTGGTGTGTGTTTTGATGATGGACTGGTGGAGGTGGTGGTCGGTTTGTGGCATATCATCTTGTGATCCAGACATGTTTAGTTTTGAAGGATGAAGGTTTATAACTGGATTTGTTTGTTCTTCTTATTCAGAGTTTCTCACAGGCTCTGATACCACTTGTAAGTCCTTGTTGAATAGTCTCTGCGCCTATTAAGGAAAAATGTAGCCCAAGACTAATAATACAGTTGACTATGTAGAAACAATGATTATGAATACTATGTGTTAATGCGGAATCTTAACACAAGTACTAAGAAGAACAATAAAAAACTAAATAATAATTTCTATTAATGCTTGAGTGATTACAGATTACTAACTATGTATGATAACTGATTTTGTATGAGATGTTTTGAGCGCTCAGGATCTCTTAAGACCTATGCCTATGATGGATCCTTTTATTATACCAAAGATAAACACTAACTGGCTTAAAAAACGGTACATATCTTTTCCTATAATATCTCATACATATCTCTTAAAACGGTATACTAATAATTTTCTCTATCAGGTTTTCTTAAATAACTGATCAGACTACTTAAACATTTTGTTACTGTATGTAATAACTATAACTATCCAGGTACTAAAACTTAATATTGTCCCAGAAGGTACTAAGTTAAGGAAAAGTACGATTACCAACAACTTAGTCCACGGCATCAATGAACGAGCCACTATTCAGCTTCTGTTGTGGAATTTGACCACCATTGTTCTGTTTACATCTGCACCGCATGATATCAATCTACATTCACAAGGAATTGCACACACCTCCGTGTTGTAGACTCTTGGTAAAAGCTTGCATAGCATAATCACTATCAATGTATCTGTCCAAATCAAAAGGTGAAAATATTTTGGTATCCAAAGCGCCTATTTTTGGTTGACCTTTTAAGATACCTAAAAATCTTTTCACGAGCATAAAGATGTGAAACCTTTGGATATGACGTTGGTTAATCTAGCATAGCAACAATACAACATGATGTCAGGTCTTGAAGATGTAAGATACATCAATGAACCAATCATTGACCTATACATATGCACATCCACTTCTTCACCATTTTCATCCTTGATTAGAGGCTTTTGAGTTTCCATTGGTGTGCTTGCAGTCTTGACATCTGTAAACATAAATTTCTTTAAAATTTCTTCTACATATTTATCTTGACTAATAAATATGCCATCCTTCTTCTGCTACATTTGTAATCCTAAAAAGAATGTAAGTTCTCCTATAGAACTCATTTGAAATTTCTCATGCATCAATTTCTCAAATGCATTATATAGCTCCTTGTTTATTGAACCAAAGATGATATTATCCACATAAACTTGAATCAGAAAAATATCACCTTTGTGCCTTCTGATGAATAAGGTTTTGTCAAATTTCCCTCTTTGAACCCCATTCTCCAACAGATATGTTAACAAGGTTTTATACCATGCTCTAGGAGCTTGATGTAGTCCATATAGTGATTTTTCAACCTTGTATACTCTATCAGGAAAGTCTGGATCTTTAAATCCTGGTGGTTGGCATACATATACTTCTTTTTCAATCTTCCCATAGAGAAAAAGCACTTTTCACATCCATTTGATACACCACAAAATCTTTAAATGAAGCATAAGCTAGAAATAGTCGAACTGCTTCAATTCTTGCAACAGGGGCAAAGACTTCATCATAGTAAATCCCTTCTTCTTGTGTGTACCCTTGAGCAACCAATCTTGCTTTATTTCTTATCACAATTCCCCTTTCATCCTTTTTATTCTTGAAAACCAATTTAGTGCCTATAGCCCTTTTTCCATATGGTAAATCTACTAAAGTCCAAACTTCTTGTAACTTGAAATGTAGAAGCTCTTACTGCATAGCCTCTATCTAGCTTGGATCCTTCAATGCATGAATTACCTTTTTGGGTGCTTCATGTGATAAAAAGCAAGCAAACAAACAGTTTTGAAGGTCTTTATGGTTTGTTCTTTGTTGAATAGTACTAACAAACCCATGTTCCTCCAAACTCTTTGACATCCTTCTTGTTTGTGTAGCTGATTGCAAATCTCCAATCACTTGATCAAGAGCATGATCTTTAGAAATTCTTATAGTTGGATTAGGACTAACTTAGATTGTTGTATCCAAATTGTTCATGTCAGCCTCTGCACCATCATCTTCATCATTTCTTAAGGAGTTAAATATGCTATAATGTTCCAAAGCAAGCATATTTAGATCAAAAGGAAGTTTAATGCTTGTTTTTCCACCAACAACATTAACTTCGTTTGTGCTAGCAGCATTAACATAGTTAGTGCTGTTAACATTATCTTCCTTCTCTTGATCAATACCTTTACTATCTTTTCTTGAATCTTCATCAACCTTCTTTCCATCATCATTTGAAGGTTTAGATCCATCATCTTGAGAACTCTTTGGATCTTGGGAATATGGTGGATCAGCAGGCCATAATGGTAGCAAAATGTAATTTTCGACAGGTTCTGTCTTCTTTCTAGCTTGACCTGCATTATCACTTACTTTTGTACCTGCAAAACCATTAGACTGTGTACCCGCAATAATTGGCTCATAATTCATTGTTCTTGTTAGTGCATCAATATCAAATAGCCAATCTAGTCCACTACCTACAAAATTAGGTGTACTCTCACTAAACCTAATATGCAAGTTTTCTTCCACTATCCTTGTTTTACTATTGAATACTCTAAAGGCATTACTATTCAAAGAGTATCCAACAAAGAAACCTTCATCAGCCTTACCATCAAATTTGCCTAAGTGATCTATGGTATTAAGAATGGTAACAGGACACCCAAATGGTCTCCTAAAACTTAAAGTTAGTGTTCTACCATGAAAAAGTTCATAAGGGGCCTTGTTATGAGGCTTAACTACTAACACTCTATTTTACACATAGCAAGCAGTATTAACTGCTTTTGCCCAAAAAGTAGTTGGCAACTTAGAATCAGCTAGCATAGTCCTAGCAGCCTCAATTAGTGTCCTATTTCTCCTCTCCACAACTCCATTTTTTGGAGGAGTCTAGCTACACTATATGTCTCAAAATACCATTCAATCTCACAAATCTGATTCATCCTTTGTCTTTGAACTCCATGTCCTCATTATCACATCTAATCACCTTATCCCCCTTATATCTAGATTTTCCTAACCCAGTTCATAAAGGACTATAAAATGCCACCAGTCTCATCCTAGTTGCAGAAAGAAAAACACAAGTAAACCTACTACAATCATTATGTGACAACTAGCATACATTTAATATTCACAAGACTTTTACAAATGTTGGACAAAGACAATCCATAATGGCAATAAAATTAAAGGAAGACTGATGAGTTTTCTCTGTTTTGACTTAACAAGAGGTCTCTGATGCTTTCCCCTTTGACAAGCAACACATGGTGGGGGGGGGGGTTGGGGGGGGGGTATGATGAAAGGTTTGAATCATTTCAAAAAGTTTAGAAGGTAAACCTCTTACAAAGATTTCCTTTAACCAATTTTATTCAGGTTTTTTAAAAATTTAAGTGACCTAGCCTTCTATGACAATTTTAGATTCATCAATGTGGCTTTTTTAAAAAAAACGACAATTTAACCTCTTTATAGGAACTATGTTTCTTTAAAATTAACACTATACATATTTTCTATCTTAGCAACTCTAAGTAAAAACATGACTTTCAATCAATTAACTTAAAGTTTGGAGATAAAATAATACATTCAGTGTCATTAAAAATAACACTATTCTTTTTATCACACATTTGTGAGACACTAAAGAGATTAAACTTTAACTCTCTCATAAAATACATATTTTCAAAATCTAAATTACCAGTTTTAATGGTACTTTTTCCTATGATTTTCCCTCCTTTGGGGTTCCCTCCAAAAGTAACATATCATCCATCTAGCTCTTCATAGTTTGTAAGATAGGAAATGTTCCCTGTCATGTGCCTTGAGCATCCACAATCAATCACTCCTTGATCCTGTAAATCCATTTGTGGATTGCCCTGTACATTAGATAAGAAAATCAGTTTCTTTTGGGGACCCAAGCCATCACTGACTTGGATCTGCCTTGTGCATCAATATAATCAAACTTCTTTAGGGTGATTGATGCACTGTTGTTTTTAGAAACATGGTCTAAAACTTTAGTCTTTAGTTTCCAAACCCAACAAGCTGAGGCCTTAACAGCATTAACATTATTTCCCTTAACAACATTAACTACTGCTTTTGGCCTAGCAGTATTAACTATTCCTTTTGGCCTAACAGTATTAACATTTTTATTCTTAACAGTATTAACCCTCTGATTAAAATTACTATTTTTAAATGTTATATTCTTGTGAATGGGCCTCTTAACAGTTGAATGTGTTGTTTTAGAAAGATATAACATTGGTCTAGCAGCATGCGACAGTTTTTTTTTGGAGTGAGCATATTAAACTTTCTAGCAGTTTTAACTGATACTAAGCCAGACTTCATTAGTACTGCTCTTGGAACCATGTTCTTTTTAGCACAGGGGTGAGTCTTTTTAGCAAAGTTTTGATGATTCACCCTTTGAGCATTGTTCCAAACAGGTTTTACCATCCTTTGTTTTTGAAACTGTTTATGATGGTAATTGCAATCATCTTGCAAATGATCAAAAACTTCCCACACACATAACAGTCCTTTATTTAAAATCTCAAAATTTTTCTTCACTAGTCTTTTTGAGACATCATATTGTTCTAATTTCTTTGATTGCCTCTTGGACTGTGAGTGTTTTGCCTATGTTGCTCAACTTGTTTACACATTTTCGCTAGCAGTTTTCTCTTGTTAGCGGAGCTTTGCCGCCCTTAGGTTTTGACAAACTCTATCTTAGCAATACTAGGCTTAACTGTTTTCTTCTCAGTTTTAGTTTAAGACCCATTTTCCTCACTATCTAACACCCAATCTTCAATAATTAGAGAATTATTAGACTTCCTAACTACCTTAGACACTTCTTCATCAGACTTTATGTTCTCAACTACAGGCTTATTAACAAACTCATCTAAACCAGTAAAAGACAAGTCAGATTTTGGAGGCATGAAGTTTCCTATGTAGGGAGGTGGAACTGCATTATAGCCTAAGCCTTTCTTATAGTTGTCAACAATCTGACTTTCTATGAGTTTGTTTAAGCTTTTAGAATGCATTTCAAATTGTCTACAATAAATTGAATTCCATCTTTTTCTTTTTGAGCTATTTCTTATCTAGCTCTTCCCAGAGCTCTCTGATAGCTTATATCTTTACATTCAATTTCAAATTTTTAAGACCTTTAAATCTGTTGAATAATAGACTCATTTGCCTTATAAACTTCAAGTTTCTCTTCTACTGACTCTAATCATGACTTATAAGCTAGAACCATTAACTCAGATTTCTTAAAATCTTTATGTAGTTGACCATATTGAGATTTAAGAGTTTCAACAGTTTTCAAACAAGATTTTGAACAATTTGAATTGTTAGATACCTCTATGTCAGAACTTGAAGATAAGTAAGCTATGAGTGCATAATTAGATCCTTCCTCTACCTGATCACTCCATTCATACCCACCAAGACCATCACATGACACCAAAGCTGTGGAAGTGTATGTTTCCGCAGGCACAGTCCTTCTTATGCTTTCCTTGTTCTTGTAGTCTTGATTTCTTGGAGCTCTGCATTCCCTAGAAAAATGTCCCTTCTTGTGGCAGTCTTAGCACTCCACTTTGGACTTATCAAAGCCAATAAACTCATTTCTATTGATAGTAAGCTTCCTACCTGTATTCTTCAAAAACCTTTCTACCCTCATTAGGTCCACCATAGCCCATTGACAATCTAAAATCCTATTCTCTTCTAAATCATTTGGGCGGAATGTGTTGCAAAGTCTCAACCAATGTGGGCAAGTTGAGGATTATTTGGTTGACTAGCAAGGAATGCACAAATAACAACATCACTCAAGTTGTCAATAAATAAGAACGCATTAACTTGAGTATTAGCAGCAAAACTCCATTAGCAGATATAACTTCTTGGAGCAATCAATAACTGCACCATTAGTGATGCTTGTGTTGTTATATTTGAAGAGGTACACAAAAAGCCATGTTCTGAGTGCTTGAACTGAGCTAAGACATCCTTTGACTTCTAGTTCATAGCACCTTAAGTTGTTTGTAGAGATCGATCCGTGCTCATTGTATCCAATTAGTTAATTTTATTCCTCCACACAACACGCATGATGGGTTCCACTCAGGTGACAAACTTCTTAGAAGCTTCTGTTCACATTCTTCCTTTGTGAAATCGTTTCCTCCCAAAGCCCAACTGACTCCAAGTTTTTGAACCCCTATCAAAAGTATTTGGATCAAGCATCTCTGAGCTTCTAGAGCAGTAAAAAGTTTTCATATTGCTTGTTTTAAAAAGATATCCTTTGGGTCTTCTTTGTAGCTGCAGCAATTCCCCCATATCACCTATCTATAACTTCCATCAATAACTTAGCATCCTTAATTGAGTTAAACTTTAACTGATGTTCATTAGGAATGCCCATCATTAAAGTACTTCTAGCATTCACCTCTAATCTTTTCTAAGCCTTCTCTTTAGCAGTTGTAGGAGGCATTACTTTCTCAACACCCTTCATAACTGTTGTTTTTGTGCATTGGGTGTATCATTCTCTATGACTTCCCTAAATGTGCATAGTCTAACATCTGGATGTATTGTTCAAAATCACATCCTCCATAACTCAAAACTCCCCCAGGTTTAAGCTTAGGAGACTTTGGATGCAAGGCACCCTGTGTGCAGATTCTTGATCCATATCTTCTAGCACGTTTTCTCAACAGCAACAAGCTCTGATACCGACTTGTTTGTCGCAGTTTATAGATACATCTGTTGGATCCCAGTCCCACCTCAATAGATCGAATTCCTTAAGCTTGTTTAAATGGTTTAGTTTATATTAGATAAATCTACACAACTATAGGTAAGCCATTAGAGTTTAAGGTTGGAGATAAGGTCATGTTGAAAGTGTCACAGTGGAAAGGAGTGATACATTTCGGCAAACGTGGGAAGTTGAACCCTAGCTATATTGGACCTTTCAAGATTCTAGCTAAAGTGGGAACACTTGCTTATCGACTTGAACTCCCAGAGCAATTGAGCTGAGTTCATAGCACTTTTCATGTTTCCAATTTGAAGAAGTATTTCGTAGAGAACCACTAGCTATTCTGTTGGATGAGATCCAGATTGATGACAAGCTCCATTTCATTAAAGAACCATTTGAAATTATGGATCGAGAAGTTAAATGGCTAAAGCAAAGCCGCATTCCAATCTTAAAGGTCCATTGGAATTCGATACGAGGGCCTGAGTTTACTTGGGAGCGCGAAGACCAAATGAAGAAAAAGTACCCTCATAATTTCGTTAACCCTTCGTCCACGTCTTAAGCTTTGAGGATAAAGCTTCCTTAATGGGGGAAGAATGTCACACCCCAAAAATTTCAGGTCAATATTTTCTAACTTTTCGATTATTATTTTTGACTTTTATACGTTACGTTTAAATTCGGCAGTTTACCGAGAAGTTAACCCGCGTAAATCTGAAAAATGTCATCGGACGTGTTCCGACTTCGGATTTTGATTAGTTTAGATATTATATGAGTTATTTTATTTTTTTTAAGTTTTTTGTAGTTTACGATCACTCCCGGTATTTATTTTTACGCTTTAACGTTTAAATTGCGTTTTTCGCGTTTTTGACCTAATGGAACCCCGGAAACCTGAAATCTTTTCATGTAAACTTTAGTTATCGTCCATCTCATATTAATAAGCCAAAAATTTCGTTCATCCCTCCCCCTCTACTCAAAACACACGCATACACACACTTAATTATATCAAAGAGCATTTTTTTATCCTTATTTTGAATTTCAAAATTAAAACACCATCACATGCAAGATAGTGACACCTTTGTATTCATCTTTCATGCATGAACATGTGATTCTTACACCTTTTTGTCTTCATTCACCTATAAAGGACCACAACTCCACTAAGCATTTGATTTAATTTAGCAACTAGTGATTTAAGCTTGAACCCCCCACCTTTTGTGGCTTGTGTTTGCGTCTGAACCCAACCACACACACCTTTGGTGTGTGTTGGTCACTTAGCCATTTGGTTACATATCTTTGACTAGTCATGAGCCCTTAACCTAGCCTTTTCTTATAAATACCTTGCATTCTCATAACTTAGGGTTTCATTCTTATTTCATAGCCTCAAAAATCACACAACTCTCTCTTTTTCTCTCCTCTTGCTCACGTCACACACATACATGCATATACTTTCCATAGTTTTGATTTTTTTCAAGATTCACTCATTCCAAGTTCATTTCTAAGGCTACCTAAGGTGTTTGCAAGTATTGGTTCTTTGATTTAAGGGTTTTCTTCAAGATCTACAAATTATGGTTTGGTTATTATTTGGGGTTTTTTAAGATCTAGTGATTTTGGGTATAGATCTTGTGTTATTACTTCTTGTTCTTCATTCTTGTAAGTATCTTGAATCTTTCTTTATGGTTTTTCTTATGTTCTTCATATATGTTCAAGATCCATGCATCCATATGCTGTGTTTTAAATTTTTGTAGGATATAAAACAAGATTTTATAAATAATGATGTACCATTTATTTCACTAGTTAAATACTATGTTCTTGGTGAGATGAGAGTGGAATGAGAGTTGCAACAATAAAAATGATAGGATTAGGTTAGTTTTAAGTGTGGTTTCATTGTGGTTTTGTTGTGAATGGAGATTAGGCTAGATTATGCACTATTGTGAAGTTTGGGTGGATTTTGGTTGCGTTTTCGACAAAAAAGTGCTTGCTGTCCCAAATTTGTTTTTAGGATTTGGTCGACCTAAAAATGTTTTCATTAGGCGTAAAAGTAGTTTTTGAAGATCTCGTTTCGAGTAGATATATTTTCATATATCGCACATTAAAATGGGATTTAAAACGACCAAGTTATAGCCAAATAAAACTTGAAACATTTTTCGACAAAACCAAGTGAATAGTGTGCTGATGTGAATAGTAAAATGAGTTTTCGGACACTTTCAGACATTTTTGGACTTTCAAAACACTAGCAAAACATATAATAACACATACCTATTGATTAGTATCATTTAAAGACGCCGTTAGTATATTTTGGGAAAAGAGATAAACTTACTAAAAATAGTAAGTTTGGTAAGAATTTAGCGGAACGGACTTGGAAGTTAAGTAATTAAGGCTAGTTAGTGCGTGTTGAATTATGGAAACTTAACAAATGTAGGGACGGTATTAACGTCCCAAAACTAAAAACTTTCCTAAAATACAAACTTTCTAAAATTAGTAATTTTTGGTTAAACGCCGAAACATAACGAAAAACTATATGATTTGATTTCATCATGTTTGTTAAACAAACTAAAGCAAACACAAAAGGATGTCTTTTGGTGATGAACATATTGTGCAATTCTTGGCATACTTTTCGTGTTTCTAAAATGCGTTATTATTCTAGGTCGCTGCTAGATTTCTATATCACATTTTACTTGCGTGATTATCGTTTGCTCATTTTGCTAAGGTGAGTTCATAGCCCCATGTTTTACTACTTTTACTTTACTATTTTGGGGTGAGAAACATTGCTTGTTTTCAAACTATGGACACAGTTACTTTACGTTTCCTTTTCCTGATTACGTGTTGCCTAAGTAGCGAATAGACCACTAATGCCCGAATTATCATGAACCGTCAATTGCTTAACCGACCGTACTGGTTAAGTGAGCGCGAATGTTGTAAATAGATCTATTGGGAGTAATTATCCCTATCCGGGTAAGTAGCGCTTACTAGTTTCGGAGGTCCGAACAAACGGATATATACCATGTCGGAATGTCAATAGGTGATCCTGGTCAGATACCTTTAGGGCGCGGAATACTATTTGGCATATAAAATGCTTCCTTTTAAATTGAGCTTCGGTGTCATGAGCTTAGTGCAAACGTAAATGCTTTTTATGTGAAGTTGTATCTGTTATAACTGTCACGTGCGTACTGTGAACTTGTGGTCCACTTTTAATAAATATTAAATTCAAACTTGAATTCACTCTCAACTTATGTTGACCATTTTAGCATGTTTTTCTCAGGTGCTCTTTAGCTATGATGTCTTTGCTTGCTATTTGGTGACGCTATGCATTGGGACGATTTACAAGAAACGCTTATTATTCTACAGTTTAAACATCATTTGGCAATTTCTAAAAAATTTTATTCGCTTCCCATATTATCTTTAAACTTATGTTAAACTTTAACTATTTTAATTAATGCAACGATGTTGGATTTAAATGTTACCCTTAGAGTCTCGTTCTTTGTAATCTTGTTTGATGTATATTCTGACGTATGCCCCTAGACACGTGTATTCCGTCCAGGCCTGTTTTAGGGGTGTGAAAAATTGGTATCAGAGCCAGGGATATAGAGAACAGGTAGTTATATATAGGTTTGGTCTATAACCAGTATGTGATCCTAGTGCCTTACCTGTTACATATATATCTTATAATAATAGCATTTATTTTAATATATATAAGTACTGTTTTTATATATCATATTGCCATAATACCTTATTCTTCTTTTTGCCTATTTCATATTTTTGCATCATATTATTTATTAGCATTTGCTTGCACGTGCTATGGTTTTTATAAAGAGGATTTATATAAACTTGTTGCATATGCAGGGTAATGGCTGCTCTTGTTATTTCTTTTTTGTCTAAATAGTCTGAGGGGAAGTGTGGGGTTTTATTCATGCCCCACGTGTGATTCTCTTTGGTGTTATCTTCCTGCTATGATCCCTGTTATACATGATGGTTTACTGGTTTTCTAGCTGACCTTATAAGTTGGCATCGGACTGGTATTCAGGGGACAGTTTTAGTCGTCTCACCTGCTGGGGTACTTTATTTAGTGGATTATTCACCTTCTTTTGATTCTGATCCATCAAAGGATTCTTCACCTCCCGCACCAGATTTGCCATTGGTTTCACCCTTTTTGTGTTCTGATGACTCGAAGGCGGATGGTGAGTCCGAGCCTGCTGAGCAAAGACACGTATCATCATCTCATGATACTCTTGCACCATTATTAGAGTTTCCCCTTGCACCTGTTGTTGCCCCACCCGAGATTCGTCGACGTTCAGCAACTCTTGTTCTGACCCGGTAAGGCTATCCCTTTTGGTCAACCTTATCGCACCCACCTCAACGGGCCGCGTAAGTTATTGGTTGCGAGGAAGAGAGTTAGACCCATTCCTGCTCATAGACTTGCATGGAGACATGTATCTCATCATTCATCGGATCGTCATTCTTCACCAGACTCATCTTCTTCTAGTGGACCTTCAGATCATTCCTTATCCAGACATACACCACCAGACACCACCAATGCTGATTCATCTACACCACAAAGATTTGTTCATCGGTTACATGATAGGACTCCATGACATAGTGAGGCTTTTAGATGTTGGAGGTCTGCACCATTGTCTACCCCTTACCCACCGACTACATCAGAGTCATCCTTAGGTTCATCTTCTAAAAGGTTATTAGATTCATCTTCACCTTCTTCTAGGCCATCTCACAAGAGATGTAGGTTCCCTACTACTTTGGTACCATCACCTACTCATGTTTCGAGGTCAATAGCCCCTACTCATGTTGATCTTTTACCATATCACAAAAGGTTTAGAGATTCATACTCACTAGAGGATAGCGAAGAGGAGCATATGGAGGTGGATACTGCTAATGCAGAGCCTGTTGCAGATGTAGGTATTAGTGAGGGAGTTATAGCTCACCCTGAAGATGGTGTAGGTATGGGATTTGAGATTGCTACTAGTAATGTTATGGAGGATGATGAGGAGTTTGAGGTAGAGGCTAGTGCGGCAGACATGAAAGAGATCGCTATAGATCCATTAGTTATTGGTGATAGTTTTAAGTCTCCTAGAGGAGGTATACCTGATCTTGAGGATACTATTTATGATATAGTTCACTACATGTCAGAGGTTCATATTGATAGGATTACTGAGATTGAGACCACTCAGAGACAGTTGGAGACTAGTCAGATGGTAGCTAGTGAAGAGCGAGCCAGTTTGGTTGAGAGGATTGGGAGTTTGAGACTAGAGTACCTAAAGGTTCAAGCTATGTTAAGCATAGAGAGAGATCAGATTGACAGTATTCATTGGTACATGGCACTTTCACAGGAGGAGTTTCGTCAGGTTCATAGGGATCGTGATGATACTCAGAGGAGACTTAGGAGGTTAGAGTCGTATGTTGAGAGACATTTAGGTTTTCGCCCTTAGACTAGTAGTACCATGATCATGTAGGACATTAGACTGATGGTTAGGTCTAGATGTTGGTAGTTGAAATAATCATAAATCATGTACCTATTTTGGGTTAGTTGTAACCGAATTATGCTTTTATTCGTGAAATGAAAAGCTTGTTTTGATTCTCTGGCGTATTCAACTATATTGTTATTTACTTGTTCTGGCAAAACATAAACCTTATTTACCATTTAAAATGGTTATACCTTGTATCGAATCTTATCGTGCGTTAAGTCTTGTGACATAGAACAATGACTATCACTCGCTCTGGTATGACCCATAAAGCAATCCGAGAGAAACCATTAACTGACGTGTGGAAGAAGCGTTGGCTGCTCAAGATGCGAACCCTGCCACCAATGCTCTCGCGGTTAAGAATCATAGCCAGAATGGAATGACGTTGATAATGTAAATGGTCGATAATAGAGATGTTGAGAATGGAAATGGAAAATGGGAAATCCAAGGAGAATGAAGAGGTGATCGACATGTTGCTAGAAGTATGCACATGATCAGGACTTCATGAAAGTGCCGACCACCTCAACTTTCAGGGAACAAAAGGAGGTTTCCGGGTTGATAAGACTGGGTTTGAGAAGATAGAAACAATGTACCAAATCAGCCAAAAAACAGCCCAATAAGTCCCAATATAAGTATTCAACTTGCAGCACTAGTAAATATTTTACTAACTAGTTGATACCCATAAGAGGACTATAGTGACTTTAGGCTGCAATTGCCATGTCATAGTGATATAGCTCATGAAAGCTAATTACAGAAGCGTTACTGCCTAAGAAATGATATCATAAAATGGAAACAGAATATGGTAACTTATACCATTAAGAACAAACGAGCTTGGCTGCTAAACACCAAATAAATCAAGAGTGACTATGATGTAGCACAAGAATGGTCCCCAAGGATGAGGATCAGTTTGAGAAATTCATTGGAGTACACCCCAAATAACGTCCAAAAGGGAAGTAATTGCCTGCTGAGAACCCTACAATACGCAAGATGCCTGATAGGATTGCTAACAACTTGTGGACCAAAAGTTGAAAGGTAATGCTGTGAAAAATGTCTGAAAACAAAAGACAGATTATAGTCAACTCAGGAGAGACAACCATGGTCAGACAACACCATTACAAAAGGCCAAATGTATGAGGTCAAAATGTAGCAAGAGCCTATACAGCTGGCAACAATGAGAAGAAACCATACAATGGACCGTTTCCTTTTTGTAACAAGTGTAAGCTTCACCATGAAGGACCATGCATAATGAGATGTGGGAAGTGTTACAAGGTTGGACATTTGACCCAAGATTGTAAGGTCACAATCTCCACTACTTCAACTCAGAGGAGTCAAGTAAGTAATCATAGGTCGTAAACTCTGTTTTGAGATGTGGAAGGCTAGGACACTACGAAGTGATTGCCAAAAGTTAAAGGATCAAAACTCGTGGAAACAAAGCTGAAACAATAATGGAGTTTGGTGAAGCAAAGGAAAGCAAATTCTATATGTGAGGAGACACTAACCCCGATTCCAATGTTGTCAAGGGTACGTTTCTTCTCAACAATCATTATGCTTTCATATTATTCGATTCGGGTGCCGATAGAAGTTTCGTGTCAACTACGTTTAGTACTTTGCTTAATATAACCTCCGATACTTTAGACGTTAGCTATGCTGTCGAATTAGTCGACAGGAGAATTTCTGAAACCAATACCATGCTTAGAGGTTATACGTTAGGATTATTAGGTCACCCATTCAATATTGACCTAATGCAGGTAGAACTTGGAAGCTTTGACGCCATCATCGGCATGGATTGGTTAACGAACCATCATGCGGTGATCATTTGCGACGAGAAGATTATGCGGATTCCCTATGGAGATGAAGTTTTGATAGTTAAAGGTGATAGAGGCAGTAGAAGAGAGAAGTTAAAGTTGAGCATTATATCGTGCACTAAAACTCAGAAATATATTGAGAGAGGTTGCCTAATTTTTCTGGCACAAGTTACGGAGAAGGAAATTAAGAACAAGTTGGAGGAGAAGCGACTTGAGGACGTGCTGACTATACGGGACTTTCTGAAGGTCTTTACAGAGGACTTACCTGGATTACCGCCAACACGATAGGTTGAATTCCAAGTCGACTTGGTCCCTGGTGCTAGACCTGTGGCACGAGCTCCGTATAGATTAACACCGTCAGAACTGCAAGAATTGTCTACTCAATTACCAGAACTTTCTGACAAGGGATTTATAAGAAAGAGTTCCTCACCCTAGGGAGCCCCAGTCTTGTTTGTCAAAAATAAAGATGGAACTTTTCGGATGTGTATCGATTACCGTGAGCTCAACAAGCTGACTGTAAAGAATCGATATCCACTTCCGAGAATCGACGACCTGTTTGAACAGTTGCAAGGATCAAAAGTCTACTCTAAGATCGACCTGAGATCTGGTTATCACTAACTCAGAGTTTGAGAGGAATACATTTCAAAGAAAGCATTTAGGACATGCTACGGTCACTATGAGTTTCAAGTGATGCCATTTGGACTGACTAACACACCGATGGTATTCATGGATCTGATGAATCGAGTGTGTAAACCGTACCTAGATATATTCGTGATTTTTTTTATTGATGATATCTTGATCTACTCCAAGAGCGAGGAAGAGAATGTAGAACACCTTAAGTTAATTTTGGAGTTACTTAAGAAGGAGGAATTGTACGCTATGTTTTCAAAGTGTGAATTTTGGCTGTCGAAGGTAAAATTTCTTGGTCACGTAATTGATAGTGAGGGCACTCACGTGGACCCGGCTAAGATTGAGTCAATCAAGAATTGGGCATCGCCCAAGACTTCGACAGAGATTCATCAATTTCTAGGTCTTGCTGGCTATTACCGAAGATTTATCAAAGGTTTCTCAAAAATTGCCAAGCTTATGACTAAGCTAACTTAAAAGAATGTGAAGTTTGATTAGAGTGAAAAGGCAGAAGCTGCATTTCAACTGTTGAATCAGAAGTTGTGTAGTGCACCGATTTTTGCTTTACCCGAAGGTAGTGAAAACTTCATGGTTTTCTATGATGCTTCTCATAAAGGATTGGGCACAATTTTGATGCAAAGGGAGAAGGTCATAGCCTACGCGTCACGCCAACTTAAGATTCATGAGAAGAATTACACTACACATGACTTAGAGCTTGAAGCTGTAGTGTTTGCTCTCAAAATGTGGAGACATTATTTGTACGGCACAAAATGTGTTGTGTTCACTGATCACAATAGTTTGCAACATATTCTAGATCAAAAAGAGTTGAACATGAGACAACGTAGATGGTTAGAGTTGTTGAGTGATTATGACTGCAAGATTCGTTATCATTCGGGAAAAGCGAACGTAGTGGCGGATGCCTTGAGCCAAAAGGAACGACTTAAGCCACTATGAGTTCGAGCTTTAGTTTTGATGATTAGTCTGAACCTCCCTGTACCAAGATTTAAAGAAGCTGTATTGGTGGCCGAATATGAAGGCTGAGATTGCCACCTACGTCAGTAAATGTTTGACATGTGCCAAAGTCAAGGCCGAATACCAAAAACCATCCTGTTTGTTAGTTCAACCCGTGATCCTAGTATGGAAGTAGGAGACCATTACTATGGATTTCGTGACTAAGTTACCAAAAACATCAATTGGTCAAGATACAATTTGGGTAATTATTGACCGACTCACAAAATCTGCTCATTTCTAACCAATGAAGGAAACCGACTCAATGGAGAAGTTGACGAGACAATACTTGAAGGAAGTAGTTTTGAGGCATGGAGTGCCAGTTTTGATTATTTCTGATCGAGACAGTAAGTTTACCTCTCATTTTTGGAAATCGTTGAACGAAGCCCTAGGTACTTAATTAGATATGAGTACGGCTTACCATTCACAGACTGATGGTCAGAGTGAGAGAACCATCCAAACCTTAAAGGACATGCTACGTGCTTGTGTGATGGATTTTGGGAAAGGTTGGGATAGACACCTACCTTTGGTAGAGTTTTCTTACTATAACAGTTATCACACTAGTATCAAGGCTGCACCGTTTGAAGCTCTCTATGGCCGAAAATGTACATCGCCTGTTTGTTGGGCTGAAGTTAGAGACGCTCAGCTCATTGGTCTGGAAATTGTTCATGAAACAACTGAGAAGATCATTCAAATCAAAAAGAGAATTCAAGCTGCCCGAGATAGGCAAAAGAGCTATGCTGATAGGATGTGTAAGCCATTAGAATTTAAGGTTGGAGACAAGGTCATGTTGAAAGTGTCACCATGGAAAGGGGTGATACATTTTGGCAAACGAGGGAAGCTGAACCCTCGTTATATAGGACCTTTCAGGATTATTGCTAAAGTAGGAATGCTTGCTTATCGACTTGAACTTCCAGAACAGTTAAGCCAAGTTCATAGCACTTTTCATGTTTCCAATTTGAAGAAGTGTTTCGTAGATAAACCCCTAGCTATTCCGTTAGATGAGATCCAGATTGATGACAAGCTCCATTTCATTAAAGAACCAGTTGAAATTATAGATCGAGAAGTTAAACGGCTAAAGAAAAGCCACATTTCAATTGTGAAGGTCCGATGGAATTCAAGATAAGGGCCCAAATTTACTTGGGAGCGCGAGGACCAATAAAGAAAAAGTACCCTCATCTTTTCGTTTACCCTTTGTCTATGTCTTAAGCTTTGAGGACAAAGCTTCTTTAACGGGGGAAGAATGTCACATCCCGAGAATCTTCGGTCAATATTTTAAACTTTTCTGACAATTATTTTTGACTTTTATACGTTACGTTTGAATCTGGCGGTTTACTGGGAAGTAAACCCGCGTATATCTGAAAAACATCATCGAACGCGTTCCGGCATCAGATATTCATTAGTTTAGATATTATATGAGTTATTTTATCTTTTCTAAGTGTTTTGTAGTTTACGATCACTCCCGGTATTTATTTTTACGCTTTATTGTCTAAATTACGTTTTTCGCGTTTTTGAAATAACGGGACCCTGGAAACTCGAAATCTTTTTGTGTGAACTTTAGTTATCATCCATCTCATATTGTTAAGCTGAAAATTTCCTTCATATCCCTACCCCTCCTTATATTAGATGCCTAAACCTAAACCAAATGCACCATGAATCTTGAAACTAAATACAAGAGCATCTTTTGAAATATTCATGCATGTGTGCATGAAAGTGACATATGAGGAAGTCATTCTCATGCACATATCCTTATGAAATACTTACACATGTGGTCATTTGGACTTATGCACCACCCTTTGAGTTGGAAATTCAAATTTGAGACATAATATGAACCATGGACCAAAATTTTAAACCGCACATACACACACTCTTGGTGTGTGTTGGTTGCTTACTTGATCAAGTAGTGACTCAAAACCCTAGCTCATGGCCTATAAATACCAACACATATCAATACTTAGGGTTCCATTATCATTTTCAAGCCACCAACAAAATTTCTTCTCTCTTTTTCTCTCCTCTTGGCCACGACACATACACACACATATACTTTCCATAGTTTTGATTTCTATCAAGATCCAAGCATTCTTAGTTCATTTCTAAGGTTACCTAAGGTGTTTTCAAGTATTGGTTCTTTGATTTAAGAGTGTTATTCAAGATCTACAAATTAGGGTTTGATTACTATTTGGGGTTTTTCAAGATCTATTGATTTTGGGTATAGATCTTGTGTTATTACTTCTTGTTCTTCATTCTTGTAAGTATCTTGAATCTTTCTTTGTTGTTTTTCTTATGTTCTTCATATATGTTCAAGATCCATGCATCCATATGTTGTGTTTTAAATTTTTGAAGGATATAAAACAAGATTTATAAATAATGATGTACCATTTATTTCACTAGTTAAATATTATGTTCTTGGTGAGATTAGAGTGGGATGAGAGTTGCAACAATAAAAATGATGGTATTAGGTTAGTTTTAAGTATGGTTTCATTGTGGTTTTGTTGTGAATGGAGATTAGGCTAGATTAGGCACTATTGTGAAGTTTGGGTGGATTTTGGTTATGTTTTCAACAAAAAGTGTTTGTTGTCCTAAATTTGTTTTGAGGTTTTGGTCGACCTAAAATTGTTTTCATTAGGCGTAAAAGTAGTTTTGAAGAGCTCGTTTCGAGTAGATAGTTTTTCATATTTCGCACATTAAAATGGGATTTAAAACGACCAAGTTATAGCCAAATAAAACTTGAAATATTTTTCGACAAAACTAAGTGAATAGTATGCTGATGTGAATAGTAAAATGAGTTTTCAGACACTTTCGGACATTTTTTGACTTTCTAAACACTAGCAAAAAATATAGTAACACATACCTATTGATTAGTATTATTTAAAGACGTCGTTAGCATATTTTTGGAAAAGCGATAAAGTTACTAAAAATAGTAAGTTTGATAAGAATTTAGCGAAACGGACTTGGAAGTTAAGTAATTAAGCCTAGTTAGTGCGTGTTGAATTATGGAAACTTAACAAATATAAGGGACAATATTAACGTCCCAAAACTAAAAACTTTCCTAAAATAGAAACTTTCTAAAAATAGTAATTTTTGGTTAAACGCCGAAACTTAACGAAAAACTATATGATTTCATTTCATTGTGTTTTGTTAAACAAACTAAAGCCATAAACACACATGGATGTCTTTTGGTGATGAACATATTGTGCAATTCTTGGCATACTTTCCATGTTCTTAAGACGCGTTATTATTCAAGGTCGTGGCTAGATTTCTATATCATCTTTTACTTGCATGATTCATCATTTTCTCTTCTTGATAAACTGAATTCATAGCCCCACGTTTTACTATTTTTACTTTACTACTTTGAGGTGAGAAACATTGCTTGATTTTAAACTATGGACACATTTACTTTATGTTTCCTTTTCCTGATTACGTGTTACCTAAGTAGCGAATAAACCACTAATGCCCAAACTATCATGAATCGTCAATTGCTTAACCGATGCACTTGTTAAGTAAGCGCGAATGTTGTAAATAGATCTATTGGGACTAATTATCCCTATCCGGGTATATACCATGTCAGATTTCACTAGGTGATCTTGGTCAGATACCTTTAGGGCAATTAATTCTTGTTTGGCATATAATACGATTCCTTTTAATTGAGCTTCGATGTCATGAGCTTAGTGCAACTGTAAATACTTTTTATGTGAAGTTGTATCTATTATAGCTGTCACGTGCGTACTATGAACTTGAAGTCCACTTTTAATACTAATTTCAAACCTACAAATTCACCAACTTTATGTTGACGTTTTAGCATGTTTTTCTCAAGTGCTTAGCTATGGATGTCTTTGCTTGCTTTATGGTGTTGCCTTGCATTGGACCGATGTTAGGATTAAAAGTCTTCTTGATGCTGTTAGAATTACTGCTGCTCAACTTTATGTTAATACTACAAGTGAAGATTTAGTGCTGCTCATAGACTTTAAAGAAAATATGCTAAGTGTTTACTACTGCTAGTACACAGTTAGTACTGCTAGTACAAAGTTAAGACTGCTCAGTTTTCAAGAAACACTATTATCTATTGTTTAAACATCATTGTCAATTTCTAAAACTTTTATTCGCTTCCGCATATTATCCTTAAACTTATGTTAAACTTTAACTATTTTAAATAATGCAATGATGTTGGATTTTCAAACATACCCTTAGAGGTCGTTCTTTATATCTTGTGTGATGTATATTATGACGTCACACCCCCGGACACGTGTATTCCGTCTAGGCCCCGTTTGGGGGTGTGACAACATTAATATAATCAAACTTCTTTAGGGTGATTGATGCACTGTTGTGTTTAGAAACATGGTCTAAAACTTTAGTCTTTGTGTTAGGATCACATAAATGGTCCTGAACAAAGAAGCTTCGGTCACTCGAAGATACAAGACAAAAGTCTAGCTCGAA
>BQNB010014080.1:21933-75869 GCA_026074375.1 Tanacetum coccineum | reverse complement strand
TTCCTAATAAGACTCTAATTCCTAATCATTATCTAATAAGACTCGACTAATAATATTAATAATTATCTACTAACTAGATAATTGATTGATAGTTACCTGATTGGAATCATGATTAGGAAGATGGTTTTGGAGAGATTTAGTGTTGACCCATTTTTGGCGAAGCTGAGCAATTGTGTCACCAGTTAAAGCAAGAGCGGCTGCTGTGGCTGCTTGCTTCATAGGAAACCATCCACCACGTGTGTTTCCATTAGATACAACATTAGTATTATTATCATTCTGAGATGATTTTCTTCTTCTGTTTTGATGCCCCCCATTTTGAGAATCAAAAGGAAGCATTCCCCATATTCCACCCAATGACCCCATTCTTCTTCTTCTTATAACCCAGAAAGGAAGTGGTGTAGAAAGTACACCAGAAGATGGGTGGGATTGGTGAGGAAGAAAGAAGTGGCGCTTATGTGATACACTTCCGGTTTCTTTTTATGTCAATAGACTCATCATATATCCCTCTCCTTATTAGGAATGTTTGGTTCTAACGTTTTTCAGAATTGTTAAGGAATTAAATTAGCTGTACGTTTGGTATGCGGGTTTCACAATGAAGGAATGGATATGATATCCATTTTTATTGTTTGGTTACCAATACTTTATCATGAATAAAACAATTGTTTATACAAAGTGATGGAATCTTAAAATCCATGTATTAAGGAATTAAACATTCCGTCTCGCGTTCCTCATCAATACTTTCGTGCGTTATTTTAAAGGGTTTTTGGCTTTAAATAGCCACGTACTTTTCCAAATATACCCGTATGGTACGTGTACTAAATTTATTATCCATATGGTACATGAACTTTACATTTCGTGTCAATATGGTACATTTATTACCGGCTACTTGCAAAACCGGTTACTTTTTTAGGAATTTTTTTTAACTTTTTAAATATTTTTTTTTCATTATTTCAAAAAAGTAATTTTTTTTACAAAATAAAAAAAAATCGCACTTTCTTAGAACTTTATTTTGTAAACAAATTTACATTTTTTTGTACTTTTTAAATTTTAAAAATGTTTTTTTTAAATTATTATTCGTAAAAAATTTAATTTTTTTTACAACTTTTTTTAAACAAAATTGTACTTTTTAAAATCTTAATTAATTTTTTTTTAAATAATAGAATTTTTTTTCTTACGAAATTATTTTTAAAGTTAAGAAAATTTTAAAAAAATTAAAACATTTTTACCGTTTTCTTCGAAAAAATAAAAACATTTTTTTTAAATTTTAAAAGTTAAAACATTTTTTTAAAGTTAAGAAAAATCTAAATTATAAAAAAAACTAAACGTTTTCCTTTGAAAAAAATAAAAAAATTAAATATTTTTTTAACGATTTTATACAATTTTACGTTTTCCATATGGGTACATTTGAGAAGATGATGAATAGTGTTAGGATGCCACGTAAGCGTTTAGCCTGTTAAACAGGTGGAAAATTTAGTTGACGTACCATATTGACATGAAATGCAAAGTTCGTGTATGATATGGGCAATAAATTTAGTACATGTACCATATGAGTACATTTGAGAAAGTACATGGCTATTTAAAGCCAAAAACCCCAAGGAAATATGTCATACTTGAATTGATACATAATGATTTGTGCGATTTTCTTGCAACACCATCTTTAGGTAATAAAAAGTATGTGATAACTTTTATAGATGATGCCTCTAGATTTTGCTATGTTTACTTGCTACATGCTAAAGATGAAGCCCTTGATAAATTTAGAATTTATAAAACAGAAGTTGAATTATAACAAAATGACTTAGTTAAAACCTTACGCACAAATAGAGGTGGTGAATATTATGATCCTGTATTTTTCCAATCTGTAGGAATCATTCATGAAACTACAGCTCCTTATACACCACAGCAAAATGGTGTGGCTGAAAGAAAAAATAGAGCTCTTAAGGAAATGGTTAATTCCATGTTATCTTACTCGAGTTTGAGAGAGGGGTTCTGGGGAGAAGTCATGTTAACGGCTTGCTATTTATTGAATAGGGTCCTAATAAAAGGAACAAGACTACTCCATATGAACTTTGGTATAAGAAATGACCCAACTTGGCATTTTTATGAGTTTGGGGTTATAGGGCCGTTGTTAGGCTTCTTGACCCAAAACAAAAAACTTTGAGTGAAAAGGGTATTGATTGCATCTTTGTTGGATATGCTGAGCATTCCAAGGCATATAGGTTTTATATTATCAAACCTAATGACTTGGTTTCTATTAACTCAATTATAGAATCAAGAGTTGCAATATTTGATGAGAATCGTTTTTCTTCAATACCTAGACCAAAGGATATTATACCAAATTCGAATGAATCTCAAAGGGATGATCATTCTGATGATGTACCAAGTGAGATTCCTAAACCTCGTAAAGGTAAAAGAGTTTGGAAAGCTAAATCATATGGTTCTGATTTTCAGTTATACTTAGTTGAGGGATCAAGAGATCAAGTTGGATCACAATACTCTTACTGTTATAGTATTGAGGAGGATCCTAGAACCTATAATGAAGCTATGCAATCTCGAGATTCTGCTTTTTGGAAAGAAGCAATTGACGATGAGATTGGTTCTATTATGGAAAATAATACATGGGTTCTATCTGATTTACCCCCTGGTTGCAAACCTTTAGGTTGCAAATGGATCTTCAAAAGGAAGATGAAAGTCGATGGAACAATTGACAAGTTTAAAGCTCGATTGGTAATCCAAGGCTTTAGACAAAAGGAAGGGATTGATTACTTCGATACCTATGCACCAATTGCTCGTATCACTACTATTAGATTGTAGTTAGCTTTAGCTGTTATACACAATCTAGTGATCCATCAAATGGATGTCAAAATTGCATTTTTAAATGGTGATTTGGATGAAGAAGTGTATATAAAGCAACCGAAAGGATTTGTTATGCCGGGCAATGAGCATAAGGTGTGTAAGCTGGTCAAGTCATTGTATGGGCTGAAACAAGCACCTAAGCAGTGGCATCAAAAGTTTGATGAGGTTGTGTTGTCAAGTGGTTTTCTTTTAAACCAATCTGACAAGTGTGTATATAGCAAATTTGATAGCTCCGGTAAAGGTGTCATAATTTGTCTATATGTTGATGACATGTTGATTTTTGGAACTGACCAAAATCAAGTTGATAAAACTAAGAAATTTTTGTCATCGAAGTTCTCAATGAAAGATATGGGAGAAGCAGACGTTATTCTTGGTATTAAGATTAAACGTGAAAATAAAGGGATTGTAATTACACAATCTCATTATATTGAGAAAATACTCAAGAAATTCAATCGTGAAGATTGTTCTCCGGTGAGTACTCCCATGGATCCGGTAGAAAAGCTTAAGCCAAATACAGGCAAACCTGTGGATCAGCTCGAATATTCTAGAGCTATTGGATGTTTGATGTATGCTATGACTAGCACTAGACCTGATATTGCTTATGCAGTTGGTAGATTGAGCAGATTTACTAGTAATCCTAGTAGACAGCATTGGCAAGCAATAACAAGGGTGTTCAAGTACTTGAAAGGTACTATGAATTATGGTTTATCATATATGGGATATCCTTCGGTGTTAGAAGGTTATTCGGATGCTAGCTGGATAAATCATGTTGAAGATTCATCTTCTACGAGTGGATGGGTGTTCCTGCTTGGGGGAGGTGCCATTTCATGGGCTTCCAAGAAGCAAACATGCATCACTGGTTCTACTATGGAATCTGAGTTTGTAGCATTGGCTGCTGCTGGTAAAGAAGCAGAATGGCTAAGAAACTTGATACATGAGATTCCAATATGGCCGAAACCAATAGCACCAATATCTATCCGATGTGATAGTGCTCCCACAATGGCTAAGGCTTATAGTCAGATATACAATGGGAAGTCTAGGACACGTTAGGTGTTTTTAGACATAGTAATGGTAAGGGAAATCTAATCAGGAATGGTGTGATTTTCTATTGAGTTTGTCTCGAACACTACATAATTTAGCTGATCACTTAACAAAGGGTCTTAGCTAGGGACTTGGTAAATAAGTCAAAAAAAGGGATGGGTTTTATAAGTCCAAAATAATTCTACTACTATGAGATACACAATTCCCTTATAATACACATTAGAAGCTGAATTCTCATGTGGAAAGTCTTTGCTAGTGATTGGGCACAGTTTTATCTTCCCAAGGTATGTGTTCAGACCTGCAGTGTGGATGGTTACGGTTTGAAGTTTTATCTTTTTATAGTTTTTTGATAATTGAATTGCAGGTGCTAGAATTAAAAGGGACTTACCTATTGTAGTGAACATTGTAGTTTAGCGTTCAAGATGACTTGGACTTAGCTTTCTATTTGTTCTCAATGGGATTGGGGACACCATGGCTTGTTAAAGTGTCAAGTTAAATGAGCTTAGAGTGTTGTAGGAAACGAATGTGTATAGTATCTTAAGGTATTCAAAATGGGGGGGTAATTATTTTGCCTTTATCAATATTAAACATTAATATAAATATCTATATTCACTTATTATTATGAATAAATTAATAATAGTAAACCATCTAAAAAGTACTTTAAATTGACGGGTTCATTCGTTACGACCCGCCTGATTTTCGAATATTTGGAATGCGTTATTATACTAAGATTGAAAATTCAAATAGCAAAGACATTTTCAGTTATGCATTTGTTTGTTTTTTGTTATGGTTTGTTTTAGCATTTTTGCATTATCTTTATATGTGTTTTAGCAATCAAGGATTACACTAAAATGGGGAGGGGGGTTTGTTGGTGATTTTAGTATCATTGGTTATTTTAGGTAATGACGATTTACTAGAGACCAATGAGATTTCATACTTAACTTGATACGATTTCTGGGAATTGTGGAGTACAACCACTCGTTGAGTTAATATGTTATCGGACCTAGACAAAAAATTCAGAGTTCAATATTGCGATTTTACTAAGTTGAGTTTGAGTTTTTTAAGGGCTAGTCCTAAGTCGGTTGTTTTTCCACAGCAGTACGAAGTTTGTTAGTATGCTACTCAAGTACTAGCTCAGCACTAAGTACTGGTTGTTTTCAACCAGGAGTATAAGTAGTTAGTAATGCAGCTCTAAGTATAAAGCTAGCACTAAGTACTGGTTGTGTTAACCAGCAGTACTAAGTAGTTAGTAAGTAGCACTTGATAGTTAATACTGCTAGCTCGTATAACTGTTTGATAAACAGTTATGAAAGTGGTTTTAACAACTTTAATGTAAACTGTGTCTAGAATTTGGTTTTATAAACAGATTCTTTAGTTTCATTTGAGGATATCGAAAAACATATACAATTCCTTCTAGTTCTTGATTTAGGATTCTTTGTGCCTAGAATCTATAAATAAAAATAAATGTTATACTCCTTATATTACTCCCGATAGAGATTTCGTGCAACCCAGTGCATTGATGAAGGGTCGAAATTACTTTATACGGAAAGTGGGACAATTTACACGATATAAGCGAGTTATCAGGATTCTCCACTCACAACACCCAATTTATACACATTCGCTTATTAATGCAATATGGAATATAAAAGAAGCTACAATAATGCCCATTTGTGTCTACAACACTGTTAGCAGACCTTTGAACTTTGTTATGTAGCAATTTACATGATTCTTAAAAATTGCCAAGAATACTATTATAAGGCTATGTGTGGCAACGGGGCTTATGGGACTTATATGGGCTTGAAGCTTTTAAAATAAGTCTCGTTTGTCACACAGACTTATTGAAACCTTTTATAAGACATAAGCCTCCATAAGCCCAAAACCTATAGCACAAGGGCTTTATGGGGGCTTTTAAGTAGTCAAATTACGTAAATTACCTTTCAAAAATATATTGTATTATCATAGTTAAAAGCTGGAATGAAATATTAGTATTACCTACAGTACATAGTGTGTGGAGCATAAAACTTTGTCCCAAGAATCTTTTTTGAAGGAATACAGTTCTAGAGTACAACAACAATTCTAACATATCTTCAATCAGTTGAACATGAATAATTAGTTTAAGGTTGATATGAGTCATCATTATCTAAGACTGAACAAGAAGAAGAAACAGAAGATAATGTTGTTGGATTATTATTATTAAAAGGTAATTAAGCAGGTGAAAAAGCTTCTCTGATGGACATGGAACAAGGACACAAGAGATTGTTTTTGTTGTTGTTGTCTTAGATTATTAACATGATGTCATAGTTGAAGGACAAGTTGGTTTGTGTTTGGCTGTAAAGATATTAGCTTTTTATTCATTTACCTCTGGCTTTTATCTGTTTGTGTGGTACTAGCTGCTACATATTCTCTATTAACTTTTTTTTTGAGTAAATTGTATAAATCGTCCCTGAACTTTAAAAATTTTGCATGTTTCGTCTCAGTTTTTTTGAAATTGCGAATAATGTCCCTCTGAGAAAAACTTTGCGGCGTATTTATCCTTTGCACTCGAAGTTTAATTGGACTAATGTACCCAATGGCGGATCCAGAAAATTAAAACGTGTATGTCAAAAAAATATTACCGGGTTGGTTTTAATTTTTTAAATTAAACGTTTTAGGGATATTAATTAATCATATAGAAAGTTACTCACTGAATTATCTATTTGGCTATTTTATTTTGTTGGCCCAAATTATGTGGGCTTAGTGCTTATTTTATAATGGGCTTTGAGCTTTCTTCAGGGTTATGTAATTAAATTATATGGAAGCACGTCCACTAATTTGACTAAAACTTATAGAATTTTTTTAGGTTTCTTGCTTGACCTGACGTACTCATATTTGTCTCGTGCCTCATGTGGCAGAAGGGCTTTGGTCCGGCCCTCAAAGGTACACTTCGAAAGAAAGGCACAAAAAGGGTTTTTATTTTATAGTCATTCATCTTTAAGGTAGACGAAATAATAGGTTTTACGGAGGAAGGTAACAGTATTTACAGCTTTGAAAAGGTAAGACAAAAAAAAATAAAACATGTATCTTTTATTTAAAGTTTAAGGGACGATTATATACTTTACTATTGTGTGGATAAAACTATGTCGTTTTTGAATAGTTTGCTACAGTGGTGCAAGAGTAACATGTCAAATTGGGCTTCCACTTTGAGCCGGTCTCATTGGCTCTTTGTTTTTTTTTTCTTTAACTAGGGGTGGGGGGGGGGGGGCAACTTTTAAAAAATTGCTCGGCCACTAAATAGGAAAAAATAAATACAAAAGTACTTATTTATTCAGTATCAAAAAAATATCGGCGACATGTGACCAAAACATAAGCTCATTTATAAAATAAATATATTGCACAAAAATAATAAAAAAAATTTGCTCGCATAAAATTAAGGAACAAGTGAAGATTTACCAAAAGTATTGACTTATTTTGTATCAAAAAATAACACTCGTACATGACGCCCAACACATAAACCAGATAAAATAATATATTATCATGAGACCGGAAAAATAAGCCGCAACAAAATATAAAAAAAAAAAAAAATTTAACACCCCGCATCACGCGCGGTGCAATCATCCTTAACATATATTTACCCTAAATCTCATTTAAATTATATTAAGTATAACCCAAATAGCCAAAATATCAACCTTTATAACATATAGCCTTTAAAAAATAAAAAAATTAGCGTTACATACAACTTTTTTTTTAAAAAAAAATCACTCTCTCTCTATGATAAAAGAAACCTCCCCGCAGCTAACGCCGCGGGCAAATATTCATGTTTATTCTATTTATTCTTTTTTTTTGAATGAAATATTAAAATGATTAATACGTTCATTTAATGAATTGTGACATTCTGTGGAACAGCTGCTAGCTGACTAAAGTATAAGCCGATGGACGGGTTGGTAAACGGTGTGGAAGGGGTTAGAAATTACCTAGGGAAGGTATTGATGCGTTTGTTGTTGATGATTTGATATTTTCAAGGAAAATAACTAAGGTTTGGGAATACTAATGGGGGTTGTAGAGGAGTACAATGGGAAAGATTTGTTAGATGGAGGTCAATGGGAGGTGTTTAGGAGGAGCACCCGAATTCTCGCGATTCATTGCCCAATACAAGTACATAATCTCTTACTTCGCCTGCTAGCTCAAGTTGGTAAACCAAGGAAATGTTGGAAAAGCGTAATGTTAATGTGGTTAATGAGAAATTCAGGAGAACGTTAGAATGTTGTTAGTGAATGGCAACCGGGATATGTCCTGCGCGCATGCGCATGCTCTGAGAGTGATGTTCGTTGTATCGTCTTGTAATAAGTCATCAGTGAAGTGCGGACTCCGCATGTAGTGCTAGATGGGATGAGTCTCCAACCAAAAATGCTGAGGTCTTTACAGTTTTACCCCTTTTTCTGGCTCTTGAACAGTGAGATTAAATTGTTCATTGTTGGTCTATACTCGGTTGTGATTGAGGGAGAATAGACCTAGACGAGTAGAAGAACTGTGCAAGATAGGTGTGTTGTAGTATTGACCTAAAAGTGAAACACTGCTGGTTCATTTAGTGGGAGTTAAGGCTCTAACGATGGTGGGAAAATTGTCAGTAATCCGCACACGCTATTAATCGGGAGTTGTGGTTCGTATGTATGGAATGTCTTTAGTATTAGATGGCTTATGAGTTTTGTCTGTAGAAATCATGAAAATGGCAAAATGTTAAGAATCTGAGTTGTGGGAACACGCCCATGGTCAGGGCTTGACACACGGCCTGCTGCGTTATACTGTAGGTTTTCATGAGTTGTTTTGTTAGTTCACATTTTTGGTAACCCTAGATAATAGGGAATGATTAGAGGGTATGTGTATGGCCTTGCTCTAAAGATCCGTGGGATGGTGGCAGGTAAACGGAGCCAAAGACTATACAGAAGGCTGTGCAGATTTTTGGAATGCACTGACCGTGGGTTGTGAGAAATGGATCAATTAGAAGGTTGAGGGGGAAAGGAGGAAATGTGGGGGAACCTTAGAAAGATAAGAATGGTAAGGATGAAAAAATAAGAAGACGGGATTTTATGGAATTTTATTCGTTTGAGATAGCTAGCGGGGGGAACTGTGAGATTGAAGTTATTAGAGTTGTAAACTAGAAATAGAAGGACACGTGTTTGACATTAACTTGATATCCTTTGGAAGTGGGGAGCTTTGATGTATGATAGGAATTGATGGTTTTGTTAATATTAAGGCAGACATAAATTTGTCATGAGGAAAGTAGCGGGGATACCATACTAGATGGCAAGCAGCAAGGTGCTTAGTAGTATTAGGAGAAAAGCAAAAGAAAAGAGGCTTCGAAGAGTCCGTAGGGCCGTTCTAAAGAGTGATAAGGCTAAAGAAAAACGAACAAGAAGACGTACGCTGTGTAGATACGTGTCTCGTTATAGGCGAGTTATGCACTCAGATCTTTGAGATACTAGATGTGTGTGTTGATATTGTACTCATGTAATAGGCCATATGTAGTGCACAGATGATTTTGGGCGTGAAATTGATATTACCATTTCGAAGATAAGCAGAATAAGTCATCCACTGAAGCCTTCCTCGTGAAGGATTGGAAAATATAGTGTGATCCAGATACATCCCATGCTAAGCTTATGATTAAAAGCTGATGTAAGAGGCTTGTTGCAGTTGTGTTGCAATAATAGTTGGTCCTCTACAATAATCGCTCTTGAATGTTTTACTGTGGAGCCTAATTGGGTGTGTAGTCTCCTTGGTTAAGTAGTCAAATATACCTATTGTCGCTGCTGTTGTTCATGTTGTGGGGTTTTATCTTATATTTGCTCACCAAAACCCCCCCCCCGCCAACCAACGGTGTCTCCTAGGGCAGTGCACATGCATGCAGTGCACCCAAGTTGCCCCGCGCCCTCCCCCCCCCCCCCCCCCCCCCCGCCATAAATTGCTGGCATTGAAATTCTTATTTGGCTTTATTGCAATATTTCTATGAATACTATTCCTTTTTCTTTGACTGGTAGATCACAGCATAATCTGCATGAGCCATGCCATATTAAGAAATATGTCACTATATAAAGCAAGCTTTTGTAAGCTACATCTAGCAAAAGCCTTTTCCTAGTTGATGTTGGACTCAGTCGCCGTGTGAATCCAATTGCTCCTCCGCCTGTAGTTCCTATTCGTCCCGCCTTTTTGGTTTTTGCAAATTAGGTGTATTTGTTCTATGCAACAATATCCTGCATACTAAGCGGACGTTTATTAACTGGCTTATTCATGAGTGTGCTTAGGTTTTAATTAGTTAGAGATCTTTACCTTTTATATCAGTAGTGAAAGCACTTGGTTTTTTTCAACTTTAATGTGTAAGAGCCTTAACAAAGCTACTGTGTGTCTTGGATACTTGTTTGCTTTACCAAAGATCGATGCAAAAAGATTTCCTTAGAGTATCAGTGGCATTGGTGCACTTTTTTTGCACTGGTGCTTGCTTTTGCAAATGCGCTTTGTGCTTGTTGTTTTTTATTTTGTGCTGCTTGCTGCTTACTTTGATGTCTTTTATCATTCAAACAATCATTAGGGACATCTTGCTAAAACTATTCTCGAGGGACTAGTACCCTTTTATTCTGCTTCTTTAATATATGCATCAGACCTTGAATATAGTACTTGATCAGCAGCTTTTTAGCGAGTGTCTATTATAGATGCTAGGTGAGGTAGAGGAACGGCATTGTGTTGCAAAAGTATTGCCATATGCAAATGCTGGCATTATTTGCCATTGGCATTTGGCTTGCTTTGCTTTGTGGCAAATGGCTGCTGCTGCAGCTGCACATTTTGCTTGTTTGCTGCTTTGCGATTGGCGCCTCTTTTGGCTTGTGCAATTGCCGCAACTGTTTTGGCTTGCAAAGCATGTTGCATTAGCTTGCTGCGCAATTTGCGTTTTTTGCCCATGGCCCAAGCTTTTTGCATAAGGGTTTGCCTATGGCGGCTTTTTTGTGCAATTTTGGCTGGCCTGGCGCTTGCATGCATTGCTTGTGCTGGGTTTGTGCCTTGCCCCGCTGCCTGCCTGCATTTTTGCTTTTATGCTGCAAATATTGCATGCTTGCTGGGCTGCTGCAGTGCTACGCACTAGATTTGCCAATTGTGGTGCATGTGCGTATTGCTTGCTTTGTTTGGGTGGCAATTGCTGATTTGCATGCGATGCACTTTGCTGCTTTGGTCTATTTGCTTGCTTGCTGGCTTTTTGTTGCTGGTGTTGCTTTTTGTGCGGCCAATTCGCGGCATTTTGGGCAATGGCCTGTTTTTGCCCATGTTTGTATCGCATTGCCTGGTTGCGTTTCTTTTTTTTTTGCATTTCTATGCTGGCTTGCACCCAACGGATGGTTGTGCCTGCTGCTGCCCTTTTTTGGCCATGGTTTTGCGTACTTGTTTTTGCCTGCCGGCATGCTGTTTTTGCAATGTGGTGCGCAATTTGCTTGCATGCTTGTTTTGGCCTTGCTGTGCCTTTTTTTGTTTGGGCTGCTGTTAGGCCATTTGGCGCGCGAATTTGCTTGCGCTCATTGCGGTTGTGGTTTGTTGCGGTTTTTTGAGGCAAAATTTTTTTGCGCAGTGCCAATTGCGTGCCGCGTTTGTTAGATGCAAGCTTGCCGCAATTTTGTGTGCTGGGTGCAGCAATTTTGGCATGTGTTTGCTTGCCTGTGTGCTTTGCTTGGGCGCGGGTTGTTTGCATTGGCCAAATTTTTTCTTTGGCTGCTGTTGTTGCTGCTGCAATGGGTGCTTGCTGGCTGTTATGTTGCTGCTGTTGTTGCTGCTTGCGCTGCCTGTTGCCGCTGGTGGCTCGTTGCTTGCGCTCATTTGCAAATGCACGCTGGGTGCTTGCTTGGCAATTGCTGGCATTAGCGCACTTTTTGCTGCAATGCATCGAGGTTTTTTGCTTGCAAATTGTGCCGTGAAGCAGTTGGCATTTTGCTGTTAGTGGCTGCATTTGTTGCTTGCTTTTTTTTGCCTTGGTGCTGCATGCAATTGCCTTTGCATGCAATTCTGGCTTTTGCATGAATGGCCTTTGCTGCAAACAATGCTGCTTTGGCCCTTGCTGCCAGCAATTGCATTTGTATATGCTGGGCACCTGGGTTGGTACAATGCAACAAATTGCACTTGTTGTGCTGCTTTGCTGTTTGTTGTGTTTCGGCCAACTTTGGTTTTGCAGCGTTTTTGTTTTGCTTCGGGCATGGGCTGCTATGCTTGCAATTGCAAAGTTTGTGTGGTGACATTTTTTTTTTGCTTCTGCTTTTGTGCAATTATATGGGCTGTTTAGCGTAGGTGTGCTTGCATGTGGGTTTTGCACTTGAGCTTTTTTGCTGCGCTGCTGCATTTTGTTTGGGGGTTTTTGCAATAGGCTGCTGTTTTGCTGCAAGTTTTTGCAATAGCTGCTTAGCTTTTGTGAGCTGCATTTTTTTTTTGCAAAGTTGCGGGCCGCCAAAGTATCGCATAGCACTGCTCGCTGTGCATTGGCCTAACCTGCAATTGCGCCAATTGTAGCCCAATTTTGTTGCTGCTTTTGGCTGACTTTTTGCGTGGCCGGTTGAGCTTTTGCAATGCTGGCTGCTGGCTTTGTTGTGTCTGCTTTGGCCTTTTTTGGGCTGCAAATTTGCATTTGCATGGGCTTTCGCCAAATGCTTTGGCCTGTTTTTGGTGCATTTTTTGCAATGCCGTTTTTTGCCGGCTTGCATGTTGCGCAAAGTATTTGCTGGAGCATGGGCGTGGCCCTTGCTTGTGTGTGGTTGCCAGCTGACTTCTATTGCGCAACTATTGCTGGGCAGCCTGTTTTGCATGCTTGATGCCTGCTCCTGCTTTGTGCATTGCTTTCGTCGCTGTTTGTTTGTTGTTGGCAATTGCCATGTGCTGTGCTGCCACACGCTTGTGCTCTGCTTGGTGCGTTTTTGCCTTTGTTGCACTGTGCTGCATTTTTTTGGCCTGCAATTTGTTCTGGCGTTTGCCTTTTGGCAAAGTATTGTTGCTCTTGGTTGCAAGCAAAAACTTGCTTTGCTGCCCGTTTGCAAATGCTGCTATGTGTTGTGGTGCCTGGTGGCTGTTTGCCTTTGCGTTGCGCCTGCGCTGCTGCTGCGGCTGTGGCTTGTTTTGCTTTTTTGCCATTTGTTGCCATTGTGGTTGCCTTGCTTGGGGCCCGAGTTGTTGCATGCCTTTTATTGTGCAAAAATTGGCTTTGCTGAGTGCATATTTGCTTTTTTGTCCAGCCATTTGTAGTGCCTGTGCAAACAAAGTAGCCCGTTTGGCGATGGCCCATTGTTTGCAGTTGCTGGCAAATGTGTTTGCCTGTTGCACACGCTGTTTTTTGCTTGCTGGCTAAGCTGCAATGGATTGCGAAATGCTGTTGCTTTGCATGGCGACCTGGTGGTGCTGCATTGAGCTTGCCAATTGCATGTTTTTGCTGGGGGAGCTTTGCCGCACTTGCGTTGTGCTGTATGCTGTGATTTGGCAAACAATCGCCAATTGTTTGTTTTGCTGGCAGCAAGCACCAAGCCTGTTTGTGTGCTTGTGGCTTTGGGGCCAAAGTATTGTTTGGCAATGGCATGGCTGCCTGCAATTTGCTGGTGCTGCTGTGGCATTTTGGATGTTTATGCATGGCACATTTTGCATTGCCATGCTTTGTGGCCTTGGGTTGTGCTCGGTGGTTGGTTTTTTTGCAATGCATTGCCCTTGCTTGTTGCCTTTTATGCGTTGGCTTTGGGCCTGCAATGTTGCATTTTGTTTTGCTTTTTTGTTTGTTTGTTCTTGGCTTGCTGCTTTTGTGTTTTTTGTGCAAACTGCTTTTTTGCTTTTTGCTTGCTGCTGTTTGTGTTGCCTGGCCTGGCGTGTTTTTGGCACAAATGCTGTTGCCGCCTCGGCTGTGCATTTCTTTGCTGCAAAGGTTTTGGCATTTGTTGTGGTGGCCTGGCTGTTGTTGTTGCACGGTGGCTCGCGCTGCTGCTATGTTGCCATTTTGCTGGGCCATTGCTTGCCACCTGCTGGCCATTTGCTTGCAAATGCCAAAATGCAATTTGCGGCTGCTTTGTTGGTTGCTTTCGCTTAGTGGGGCTGCTTGCATGCAAAGCTGTTGCAGTGCTGCTGTGTGTTTGGCCCAATGCCAATTGCATTGCATGGCATGCCACATTGTTTGCATGCAATGCAATTGCCCCGGCAATGCGTTATTGCAAATGCCATGTTATGGCTGCTGCAGCAGTGCTGCTGTGCAAACATAGTATATTATCCTTTTCGTTTTTGGCACATTTGAAATTAGGAGGAGTTGTCTGGGCAACTCAAGGAACTCGAAGACAAAGGTTTCATTCGACCAAGCTCATCGCCTTGGGGAGCACCGGTTTTGTTTGTGAAAAAAAAGGATGGTTCTTTTAGGATGTGTATAGACTATAGAGAATTGAACATGTGACTGTTAAAAAATTGTTATTCGCTTCTTGAGGGTTCTGATGATTTATTTGACCATCGAAAAGGGTCGCAGGTTTTTCTCAAAGATAGATCTTAGGTTGGATACCATCAGCTAACGAGTAGCTTATGAGGATGACATTCCAAATGAATGCGTTTTAGAACGCGGGTTGTGGACATTTTGAGTTCAAGTAATGCCCTTTTGGTCATGGAACTAAGCGCCAGCGGGGTATTTAGGATTTGATGAATAGAGTTTGTAGCCTTTATTCTCGATAAGTTTGTGATAGTGTTTATAGACGATATCTTAATCTACTCTAAGACTCAATAGGAGCACGTAGAACACTTAAGGTTAGTCTTGGGACTGCTCATAAAGGAGAAATTGTATGCTAAGCTTTCTAAGTGCGAATTCTGGCTAAGAGAAGTGCAGTTTCTTGGGCATGTGATAAATGGTAATGGGATTATGTTTAGACCCTAGTAAGATTAGAAGCTGTTAAGAAATTGCAGGCTAAAGCCCCTAGAATGTTTTGACTGAGGTTTGTTCGTTCTTAGGATTTGCTGGATATTACGTAGGTTCATTGAGAACTTTCGAAGATAAGCTAAGTGTATTACTATCTTGACTCAGAAGTGTAAGACTTTTGATTGGGGTGAGGAACAGGAATTGGCATTTCAGACCTTGAAGGATAAGTTGTGTAATGCTCCTGTTTTAGCTCTTCCTGATGGACCATAAGACTTTGTGGTATATTGTGATGCGTCCGGGATAGGACTAGGTTGCGTGTTAATGCAAAGAGGTAAAGTGATAGCCTATCGTCTAGGCAGTTGAAAATTCATGAGAAAAATTATACTACCTATGATTTGGAATTGGGTGCGGTCGTGTTTGCACTTAAGATCTGGAGACATTATCTATATGAGACAAAGAGTGTCATCTATACGGATCATTAGAGTCTTCAGCATATCTTTAGTCAGAAAGAGTTGAATATGCGACAACGTCACTGGGATGAGTGACTTAGTGATTATGACTTTGAAATTGCTACCACCTGGTTAAGGCGAATGTGTGGCTGAATGCCTAAGTAGGAAGGAGAAAGTGTTAAAGCGTGTAAGACTTTCGATTAGGGTGAGGAACAGGAATTGGCATTTCAGACCTTGAAGGATAAGTTGTGTAATGCGCCTGTTCTAGCTCTCCCCGATGGACCGGAAGACTTTGTGGTATATTGTGATGCGTCCGGGATAGGACTAGGCTGTGTGTTAATGCAAAGAGGTAAGGTGATAGCCTATGCGTCTAGGCAGTTGAAAATTCATGAGAAGAATTATACTACCCATGATTTAGAGTTGGGTGCGGTTGTGTTTGCACTTAAGATCTGGAGACATTATCTGTATGGGACAAAGAGTGTCATCTATACGGATCATAAGAGTCTTCAGCATATCTTTAGTCAGAAAGAGTTGAATATGCGACAGCGTCGCTGGATAGAGTTGTTTAGTGATTATGACTGTGAAATTCGCTACCATCCTGGTAAGGCGAATGTGGTGGCTGATGCCCTAAGTAGGAAGGAAAGAGTAAAGCCTAAGAGAGTTAGAGCTATGAATATGATCCTTCAGTCGAGTATCAAGGATAAGATACTGGCGGCTCAGAAGGAGGTTGTGGATGAGTTTGCAGGATTGCAGAAAGGTTTGGATGAGATGATAGAACAAAGAAGTGATGAAACTTTGTACTACCTGGATCGAATATGAGTACCTTTGAAGGGTGAGGTGAGAACCCTAATAATGGATGAAGCCTATAAGTTGAAGTACTCTATACACCCAGGAGCTGATAAGATGTATTATGATTTGAGAGATAGGTATTGGTGGCCTGGAATGAAAAAGGATATAGCTGAGTATGTTAGTAAGTGTTTGACTTGTTTGAAGGTTAAGGCTGAGCATCAAAGGCCATCTGGCTTGCTCCAGCAACCTAAGATTCCCATATGGAAATGAGAAGGGATAGCTATGGATTTTGTGACTAAGTTGCCTAGGACTAGTAGTGGGCATGACACAATCTGGGTTATTGTGGATCGATTGACTAAGTCTGCTCATTTTCTACCTATGCGTGAGGATTATAAGATGGAAAGGTTGGCTAGATTGTATTTGAATAAAATAGTTGCTAGACATGGTGTGTCGATCTCGATTATATCGAATCGTGATAGTCGTTTCACATAAAGGTTTTGGCAGTCAATGCAAGAGGCATTAGGGACTCGTTTAGACATGAGTATGACTTATCACCCTCAGACCGATGGTCAGAGTGAGCGTACTATTCAGACTTTAGAAGACATGCTTAGAGCGTGCGTCCTGGACTTTGGAGGAAGTTGGGATGTTCATCTTCCGTTGGTTGAGTTTTCGTATAACAATAGTTATCATTCTAGTGTGAGATGTGCTCCGTTTGAGGCATTGTATGGTAGAAAGTGTCGTTCGCCAATTATGTGGGCTGAGGTTGAAGAAGGTCAGTTGATAGGACCTGAGTTAGTGCCAGAGACTACTGAGAAGATCTCGCAGATTAAGGATAGACTTAAGGCTGCGCATGATCGTCAGAAAATTTATGCTGATAAGAGGAGGAAGCCTCTAGAGTTTAGTGTATGTGACTATGTCTTGCTTAAAGTGTCGCCTTGGAAATGTGTGGTACACTTTGGGAAGAAAGGGAAGTTAGCACCTAGGTTTGTTGGACCGTTTGAGATTATTAAGAAAGTAGGCCCTGTGGCCTATCGGTTAGATTTGCTTGAGGAATTGAATGGTGGTCATGACACATTCCACGTGTCGAACCTTAATAAGTATTTGGCTGATCCAACACTATAAGTGCCTTTAGATGAGATTCGAGTTGATGCTAAGTTGAATTTTGTAGAAGAACCTGTGGAAATTTTGGAAAGAGAGTTTAAGAAGTTGAAGCGTAGTAGGATTGCCATCGTCAAAGTTCGGTGGAATTCGAAACGTGGCCCTGAATTCACGTGGGAACGTGAAGATCAGATGAAATTGAAGTACCTGCATTTGTTTAGTGATGCTAGTAGTTGAATTTCGGGGACGAAATTCTTTTAAGGGGGGTAGAATGTAACCTTTGCCCTTTTGTGTTCTGAATATTTCATTAATAGTCCTTTGACTATTTGACTGTTGTCAGTTTATTCAGATTTTGTACCGTGTTGACGGTGGTGAATTTATGAGATATGTGATGATTTGAGGTTTATTGTGATTAATAATCCTTTTTTAAAGGTATTATTGTGTTATTTGTATTCCGGGTGGCTCGACCCGTGAATTTTGAGAAATGCCGAAAAACGAGTCTGACACGTCCGTTAATGTCCAAATGAGTTTTGAAGGGTGTAAAGTGAAAGTATGTCGTGTGAATACTCTAGGTTAATGAAAAAGTATTTTTAAAGTGAATAAAAATGCTAATTAACTTTGGGGTAAATTTTACGGTCGAGTTTTACGAGTATTTAAGTGATCCCGACACGAAAAGAAAGGCTCGAGACCCCATGAGATACCATGGCCGGTCAATAAAGGAGGGGAGAAAAGATGGCTTAATTTTAGCTAACTTGTCTAAGGATGTACATAAGATACCATTTTCTTCCCATAATCCTTATCATTTCATTTTCAAAAAAAACATACACCTAAGAGTGTGTATGTGTGTGTTCGTCCGACCTCACCAACAACAATCCACCAAAAATTTTCCAACTTTGATCGAGAACGTAATGTTCTGGGTTGATATGAGTGTTTGGGTATTCATTTAAACAACGTTTGAGTTGTCTGGTTCGTGTCGAAATATACAGTTTTGAAGATTTTCTTGTAAGTTTTCAAATTTAAATTTCGTTTGTCCTTTTGGGTTTATTTTGATGCATAGATGTTAGTTGTATAAGTTGATCGTTGTGAAAATTGATTTTTGGAAGCGAAACGAAAGAAAAATGGTGTGTTTGGTTTGTGTAAAAAGAAAAGGAAAAAGAGGGTTTTTGTAGTTTTGATGTCGTGGTCGTGATGGTTGAATAATATATGATGCTAGAATGCTTATTTTTGATAGTAGCTTGTATGACTTATTCGGGCTTATTTTTAAGCTATTTCTTGGCTTATTTAGGCTTATATGCCACGTGTAGATTCCCAAAATCACTAGAAAAGTGATTTTGATTATTTTTGTGTTATGACGTATGTTGTGGACTATTTTTTAGGCTTATGGTAGTAACCAAATGCGATACATAGCTTATTAGCTTATTTTCAAGCTTAATATACGTATTTTGGAGTTTATGGACTCACGGCCTAATAAGTCTATTTGAGTCGCGGCTTAATGGGAGGGCTTATTATGGTCCGGATTATTTTCTACATATAAGTATATACTTATATATGTAAATAGACCTTGGTTTTGGACTTAAATAGTATTTTGGACTTATAAATATCCTAATGGACCCTTGTTGGACCTTAAAGCCCAATAAACGATATTTAGTAGTTATGAGAATTTTGACGGACTTTTAAAAGTGGAAATGTATTTACGAAGTGATATTGAACGATATTTTGGGAAAAACGTGTTGGTAAGCGTTAAAGATTGAGATTTTAGAATTTTGTCGAAAAGTGTCGAATTTGTGAAAAATGTTGAAAATAAGGTTTGAAACCTTGGAAAACGTTGTATAAACATACGGGTCATGTTGAAATTTCGTAAAAAGTTTATACTTAGAAATTTTCCTAAAAACATGATTTTTGATTTTAAATAATAAAATATTATTTAATTTTTTTTTTATTTAATAATTCACTAAAAGACGAAAAATATAATTTTTCTCGAAACTTCTCTAATGTGTTTATTATGAGTAAACGTTTCATTTTCAACCGTATTAAGATTATTTTTGAAGTGACTAAGGGTACCGAATGGACTTGTCGAGATATATTTATAATTAATAATTATAAATATCTACTTATATTACTTATCTATTTTCTCTAAATAGTATAAGTATGTATTATCGGAGAATGAGATTGTTATGATTGTGGAAATATGTCGTCAACCATCACACCACTAAACTGTTTTGGGTAATTGTACAACGCGTCTAAAACACTATGCATCAAAAAATGAAGATTGTTTTAGAATTGGATGATTAAATTGGGACATTAACTGGACTAGGTCGTGTACGGGCGTCGTTGCATTTGCTTATGTGATTGAGATTTGGTTGCTAAAGACTTGCTTGAGGTGAGTTCTCGTAGCCCCACTTTTTACTGGTTTTCCGTTGGGGGAAAATGATACTCAAATGTGTTTTGAAATGTTTTGAATTGATCTGTGCGAAATGTGGTTTTGTTTTGGGACAAGATATGTGCTTATGACTGCTATGTGAATATTATGTGTTGATTTACTTGCATGTACTGTGTTTGGCGTGGCAAGGTTCTGTGTGGTACTTGCATGTGCTGTGTTTGGCATGCAAGGTTCTGTGTGGTACTTGCATGTACTGTGTTTGGCATGCAAGGTTCTGTGTGGTTCGCCCTAATATAGTGCTCCAGCTGGTAGGCTCTTTAGGTGCGTAAGTGACATATTGTGATTGACTAGCGGGGATGCTATGTCCTAGATTGTTAGCATATATTCACTGTCTTATAGCACTATTGTCCACTGTTGAAATATTGGCACAGCTTTTGGGTTTAAGGTCAAACCTACGAGCTCACCAACATTATTGTTGACGTTTTCGAGTATCATTTTCAGGTGAAGTGAAAGAAGAGTAGTTTGATGATTTTGATAGCAGACTTAGAAGTATCCCGTGTGGAATTTCGTTTGAATTCTTGCTTGCTTGTTGTTTGATTCTAGTATTTGGATGTTTTGGATTAAGTTTGGATTATGGTCCCCTGTGAGGGCATATGAATAATTGTATGAGATTATGGATTTTAGTTGCGATTTGGGACATCACTCGAGTTTGTTCGAGGTTGATGGTCTTCATAGCACTTGGAGTTTATGCAATGTAGTTTTCTCTATTTTGTATCTTGTGTTATGATTGATCATTATGTTGCATTCCCGAGTTTCCGCCTTTGTCAGGGTGTGACAATATCTATCATCGTTATTATATATATGTGCGCTTTTCTACTAATTTTTTCTTTTGTAGCACACTTCCGTAGCTTGATTCCTTGGTGCCCCAAACAAGAGGGAGCATACACCGAGGGGGAGTTGCAACCGTTATGACATCTACACATTTCTTGATATGTGTATTCCGCTCCTATAAATTTTCTCTTATATATATTATGTTGCACTAAACTAACCCTTGATGTAGGTTAAGAGTTTGTAACAAATTTGATCCATGGATCCGCTAGAGTCAATAAACAATAGGATGCAAGGGGTGTTCGAGTGTCATAATAGATAGCTTGGGATGATTTTACCGGGTTTATTGGAGCAATACTTCACTAGGGATGATGCCAGCTCGCCTATTTGTTTCAAGGATTATAGTGTAGTAAAAGTCTCCCCTTAGTGTCCACCTTTTTTGCTTCGACAAAAGGAGGAGAAGAAGTGTAAACAAGTAACTTATATATTTTACTATGAGTTATAGTTTACATATTTTGTCATCATGAAAAAGGGGGAGATTATTGGTAGAAATATTACGATATTTAATCTATATATTATCTTCATGTTTTGATGATGACAAACATGTAATTTATAACACATAACGTAAAGTGCTTAAGTTACTTGTGACCACAAATCATCAATGCATTCATACGTCAACATCTCTCGACGTCTCAAGTCCGCTTCAACAACAAATATAAGTTTGAACCCGACGTAAATCACAAAAGGTATGAACAAACAAACTTTAAATTTGTTGGATGATCAAATAAATTTTTATTCAACCTCACATTTTTTTATAAAATGTTACAAACATTTTTTATAACTTTTACAAAACATTTTTACATTTAAAAGAAATGTTTTATTCAAATTAAATATTTTGAATTCAAATTTTCTATCTAAAAACGGTTAGAAATGTTCCAGATAAACCTCCCCCAGAAAAGGACAAAATGGGAGCGTCTTTAAAAAGGGCGTCCCCCTTAAATATATGGGCGCCCCCCTTAGTGATAAGGGGGCGGCATAGGAGCTAAGGAGGCCGGTCATGTTTTTTGGTCCGAAACTTTGCCTATAAATAGTGGAATGTTCCCACAGATTTTTCTACTTCTTTGCACACATTTTTCTCAAATCTAAACCCTTCTTCCAAACTTTTTTCTTTGATCACTTAACTTGTTACAAGTCTGTTTAAATGTGATCCAATCATCTATTCCTCCAAGTGCAAGAGAAGAACTCTCGCTATCGTCAAGATATGAAGCTATGTAGTTTAGTTAGTGCATTCATGATATGTCTTACATTCACAATGTATAGATCGAGTCCATGTATTCCAAACTTGTGTAATAGTTGGATCAGGTTGATCGTGATAGTATTTAGGTGATGTAAATACTTGTAAGGGTAGTCGTGTGTAATAGTTGGATCGTGGTGATCGTCGAGAGGCTAGTTAGATCGGGGTGATTGTGTTAGTGTCTAGGTGAAGTTGTGCGGTTAGTATTGAAGTGAAGTTGTGCGGTTAGTAGTGAAGTGAAGTGGTGCGGTTAGTAGTGAAGTGAAGTTGTGCGGTTAGGATAGTATTGAAGTGAAGTTGTGCGGTTAGTATTTTAGTCCTCAAAATACAAAAGGTGTTATAGATTGGTTACAACTAGGATTAGAACTCGACATTTGGCTTAGTGTCGGAAATTGGTGTAAGCTTGGTGTGTATGGTTTTCTCCGCCTAAAGGGAGCTTGTTGAGTAGTGAAGTAACTCTCAAGTTTAGTGCTTGGGGAGTGGAGTAGGGCGAAGAGGTGCTTCGTGACCAAACTACTATAAATCTTTTTGTCCGGTTTACATTTCCTTTTACCTATCGCTTTACATTTTTATTTACTTTATCGCCTTACATTTATATTTGCACTATATCTATATGTGTGTGAATTGTTGCTTATATTGTTTGGATGATAATTGGGTCATGGATATAAGTTAAGATTATGATTGTGCTCTAGTAAATATAAAGGTATTATACACACTTCTCATATTGCGTCTAACTTGATCGGCAATTTGATACAAAAAATATTTAAGTTTTTAAAAGGAAAACGTATTCACCCCCCTCTACGGTTTCCACAAATCGGTTCGACTTTGGGTTTACCCATGAATCGTCCTCAATTAAGACCATACAAAAGCATTTAGAGTGTAGTAAGATATGCAAGTAAGCTTTAGGCACTAAAAATGGTTATGTGCCAATATGGCCTTCCAACAAGTTGCTAAGAGTGTTAGGATGCATCAAATAATCTTTCAACTAGTCGACTAACAACAGGAGCTCAACTCCTAGCTGGAGCTAAGACTGTTAGCTCAATTAGAATATAGAAATCACAATTAGATACGATCAACGATTAATGCTCACACATGAAAATTATAAGCACACATCTGGTCCAAAGAAATATAGTGGTTAGCATAGCTTAGAGTATTTGAAAAGAAGGCTTTTGAGTTTCTATGTTAGTTGAGTTACTTCCAATAGATTCATGGATAATGGCGGGTTATGTCAATGTCAACCATTTATCTCTTATTTCTGACCAACAAGTGGTGAACGACACGTATGCTCCTACAATGTTTCGTATGGGATGTTCCTTTGTGTTAATCGTGTAAAGATTATTACAAGAACTCAACTAAAGTAAACAACTGTCTCAACCTACATAGAACAGTGTTACACATGTCCGAAGCATGTTTATAAGGTCTAGATGTTCGCTCGCTCAAGTGTTAAATTCGTTTGTACACCTAAATCCGACACGTATGCTCATACAATGTTTCATATGGGATGTTCCTTTTCTAATCGTGTACAAGTTATTACAAGAAACTCAACTAAAGTAAATGATCGTCTCAACCTATGTAGAACCGAGTTACACATGCCTCAAGCATGTTTCTAAGGTCTAGATGTTCACTCGCTCAAGTGTTAAATTCAATTGTACACCTAAATAGTCCTAACATGTACAAACATCATGACGGAAGGCAACTACTCCTATCTAAATTGTTGTATATGAGCACTAAATTTCCTGAATAAGAATTAAATTGCATAGACGTCGTTAGTTAATCTATTACTACTTCCATCAAATTATGTCCTTCTTGCAACTCGAGACTATTTGGCCATTAAGTCCTCGAACATCTGTTTCTAATTCCTATAGGGAATTTTATGTTGTCGCATAATTTAGACGGTTTAAGGTGTTTGACCTTGACTTTTGAGCAAGTCAAGTATGTTCCATCATACATGGTGATATCCTCCTACATTTTTGGCCACCGATAGTATTACCTTGTATCCTTATACATCTCATCACCGGAAAAATCAAAATCTATGTCTATGGATTGCCCTCTTGATAACTTCCCTCAAATAACTAACTCTTAGGATTCAAGCTCTTTCGTCAAGTCACGAACTCTAACAGGTCAAATTTCAATTCACGTCCTTCAAGCCTTTAAAAGTGTATTAAAATCTGAATGTTCTTCCCGTGCTTCATTACTTCACCTCGAGTATTCTGAACGTGAGGTTCCAAACTTGTCTGTCTAGCATTCCTGATGGTCGTACTCATAAGGGTCTCTATCTTTCCTCCTCACTCAGAGCATCTGCTACGATGTGTTTCTTTGCCTAGATGATACTAGCATTCGCAATTCGAATCACTCCGTAGTTCCACTCATCTCCTTTGTCTCACACTGAGCATTTTCTAGTCGAGGAGGTGCGAAAGGATCTGATGGTTAGTAATCATCGTACTCTTCCTACCATATAATTAGCGTCTCCAAGCCGTAAGTGAAATAATAACGGTTCCTAGTTCCTAGTCGCGCGTTGTGTAATTCTTCTAACGTTCCTTGTGTTGTCTGGTTGAGTATGCGATAACCTTGTTCCTCTGCATTAGTATGGAATCTAATCCTGCGTTGGGTAGCCTACGCTTCAACGTTTGTGACGCTTCTTCTTATTATTACCCGAAAGAGATTCTTTGCGTAGTTACTCGGCAGCGTTAGTGATTGAGAGATTTTGAGAAGTTTGAATAGGTTTTTGATTACAGACGGGTAGCCTATAAATCAATGGGGTTCTACAGGGGTATTCATGGCTTAAGATCCACAAGTATGGGAAGTCTTAACCAAAATGTGTAGGTTAATAGATAGGCTCGAAAGTTGTTCACGAATCTTCGTTGTCTCACAAATAAGTAGGTATGTCATCGATAAGTAGGGAATCGAACTTAGCTAGTAGCGGTCTCTATATTCTGTTTCCGATTCCATGAACGTATTCATCGCGTCAGATAGTAATAATGGCGAAACTAAGAATAAAACAGGTGTATTTAGTCCTAAATCTTATCTTAAGGATTTTCTCATAGCGAACACTAAGGTGCCAGTTTCCATGATCCATGTCAATTATTTGAAAGGAAAGAAGTGTTCAGCACCGCTAAATTGGTCGACTAGATCATTACTTGTTTGATTTACAAAAATCAACGCACGTTCTTAATGAAGAAGCCTGGAAAGTATTAGAGAGATGGTGAGAGTGTTGAAGTGTTGGAATAGAGGAGCTCTTGTATTTCAGAAGGCATCAAACGGGTACCGAAATCCCCCAATCGGTGTAGTTCCAAGAATTAAGCTTGTTCGAGATTCAACTGGTTGACGTGGGGAGGTAGTCATGATAGGTCTTCGAAATGTCTGATGCCATCGGAAAATCTTCGTATTTCTTCTCGTCCGTTTTCGTACTCGCAAGGTGTTTCAAATTTTCGTCAGGTCGCTCTCCATGAATCTTGTGCATGTCGTCGTTCGACAAGGGAATTTTGGTAATCGCTTCAACCTTAGGTTTTTTACAGCCAATAATTTCCATGATCGCGTCAAAACTTCTATGACCGAAAGGTATTAAGTTGATAGCAACACAGTAGTTCTCTCGTCCTATGTTGCGTCCACGAACGATTCTATTGGTTTCTTTTTCAAGCTAGACCGATGAACGGTTCATTCTATAAGACCTTCAAAGCCGATACGAAATAATGCTAATCTACATTATTGACGCTATAATAGACCTTACTCAATTCGAGTGTCTGGATATAATGTTCTATTGTTATATGCACGCGGTAATCGAGGAGACTTATAATTTCTACACGTTTCTACTATTCTTGGTGGCACGCTTCCTGATGTTGGATCTGATTAAACCGAAAACAAAGATAACCGGGGATGGAGGAACCTTCCATTGTTTGAGAGGTAAGGTCAAAAGATAAGGCAAGTATTCCACGAATTTATGAGGGTGTGCTACACAACATAGTCGTTCCTTTAGATCAGCTTCTCACAAAGGGAAAGATATGAGGTAAGCTTGTAGACAATCTTTCCATCAAAGGTAACATTGGGTTCTAACATGTGTTATTGGCATAGTGAAAGGTATACTAAGATTTGTTCCTAAGTCGCGCGTGTTTCTTCTCGGAGGCATGGTTTTAAAATTTATCCACAGCATTTATTTGAGTAAAACTTTCATGCAATTTTGATCATAACACCTATTGAGTAAAATATGTTGCGTAGTTTAAAATTTTCAATAATGATAGTCATGCAAGAATAAATTACTACAAAATTTTGTAAAACGATTATTTTTGGTGTGGTTAGGACCCTTCAACAAGTTTGACCTTTTAATACATCACAAAAACAGTTTTGACTAAAGATATTTCAAGTAGTGAATAATAAGGATTTTACAATTTGAAATCAAAATGGCCTAACACCATGAAATTGATAAAAGGAGTTTGTGTAAAACATCTTTTCAAACGTGGGTTGGATAATGATACTCAACAAGTTTTGAGGTTGTGACATACAACATTTTACAAAAGTTTTGATTCTAAAACGTACAACTCGTTAAAAATTACTAATGCCTTATATCTTAATAGGTTTTCAAAGAACACTTTACTATTATATTTTTGTTACAGAAAGACTTTGACTTAAACGAATCAGTACCATCTTCGAAACACGGTCATTAGGAAGAAAATTGTTATAATGGTCAACGCAAACGATCTACTCAAAATCATAAGGTTATTACTCCCTAGTAGTACTTTTGTTTCACAAGTCGTCCTTAAGGTCGTGATCATATGACGAAACAACAATTGAGATGACGCGACAGGGGTTCATTCATGGGGTAACTAACTATGTACCCCGACTCGTCGGTTCAGAACGCGATGTGCAACAGGGCTGACTATGACCTCCTAACGATGTCGTAAAAGTCTGCTAAGATTCTATCTTATCTACGCTTACTATCCTAGAAATTACCTCGAGGCATCCTATGACCCCAATAAATCCATGTTATATGATCTAGCTATTATTACGCTGGCTAGACGTCATAATACTTACATCACATAAGCATGCCTTTATTGTCATCACATTCTAGGAGTGTTTCAAATAGCACATAGAAATCCCACGTAAGTACTAACAATTTACAAGCAATACACATATACATAAATGCACACATAGTTCCTATTGCGTGTACTATATAAGGGTACTTAGGTTATAGTCTAAGTCAAAACCACATAGTTTTCTATAACCAATGGCTCTGATACCAATCTGTCACACCCAATCTAAGGTGGAAATACGAGATGTAACGGACAGGATCGTCATAACACATTGATATAAGACAATAGAGAATTTACTAAATGAAAGATCAACATAAGTATGTTATGACGACTCCCGACACAAGCGGAGACTTCTATCGTGGATAGTCGGTACCACGAATACATAGCAACATAGTCATAATAATCCCACAACCCGGGACAAGTATAATTAAAGTCAAATAGTCAAATTAAACATAAAGATAATAATGCAAGAATACATGGAATAAGTAACCCACGAGAGTTACATCCTAAGTCTCTCTAAGTAATGCGCAAAGGCTCTATTCATCCTTAGGCACACTAATTTAGTTACCTGAAAATGAATACTCGAAAATGTCAACATAAAGTTGGTGAGCTCGTGGGTTTAAGTAATAACCCATTTGATGTGTATACAGATTAAGTAGGATAATAGCGAGAAGATATGCATATACGACATTTAGTATTATCACACAATAACGAATCACATAATAGAACTTAATAATGTTGGTGCGTCTTCCCATAGGTATAATGGGCGCCCTACCCAAATATGATGGGTGCCTTTTCCCATAATAGTTTACTTTCCAAAATTTAAGTACACAATTACACATATAGCAATATAAACGCACATATTGTCCAAGTATAAAAATAGTGTAACACATCACAAAACATTTAAAATATCATTTTCTCCTAGGAAAATATAAGTAAAAAGGGGCTACGAAGACTCACCTTAAGCAAGTGGTGAATCAGAATAAATCAAAAGTGAAGAATGAGCACGGAAGTCCTAAACGCGACCTAGTTGGATTATAGTGCGCTTTAGGTGCAAGCCAACGATAGTGAAATGATGAATAAACGATTTTATAAAGTTCTCATCATCCAAACATGTCTGAGTTCTAGTTATGTGAGTCAAAACGTGATCACGTAAAAGTTGCATAGTTTCTATTAAGTTTCGACACTACAACGAAAATTACTATTTTTGACAACTTTAGAAATCCCGCAAGTTATCCGATTTTTAAATATTTCTGTTTAATTTATATCTCGCCTAATACACGCTAAATGACCTTCCAAAAGTCTAGTTACTATTTTTATTCACCAATATATACATTTCATCTATTTCTAAGTCACCAACCTAAATAAATCTTATAACGCTTATTTAATAGTATTTTTAAAAGTTACTGACGCGTATAGAAAATGTATAAGTGACATCACAATATTTGTTAAGAATTTTTATAGCTCAATCAAACTCTAAAACGCCCAAAACCTAATTTTTATGTTCAATCAACTCACTAATAACCAAAAATATATGCATAAAGTTTTATAAAATTTATCCCCAAAAAAATATGCATAAAGTTTTATAAAAGTTTTTTCCAAAAATTTTTAGTCCGTTCCCCCTTACAAGGGCGTACTCCCCCCCTTTCGTTTATAAGGATTTCACCCGGACAATGGTCCCCCCCTAAAAAGCGAACGTATTTTTTTCACAAGGAAAAAATCAAACACGTTTCTACAAGTATTTTTCCGCTCATTATGGAGTTTTTGTTCACCCGAACCGGACCCCGAAAAATGGGGTTTCCAAGAAAAACAACGAAAACGTAAACTGGACAGAAAAATGTTTTTATAGAACAGTTTATTTGCCTTAAAATTCACTACAGATTTTATTTTATCCGAACCTTTAATTTTGGTCCCCCGATAAACTCAATTCATTTTAAGTTTTGGATTTTTAACAGTTTTTATTTTAACATACCCACAGTTTTTATACCCACGCGTTCGTATTTAAGTATACTATCATATTTTTATGGTTTGGACTTCTCAAAATAATTTATATGTTCCTTATACCTCATAACATTTTTGGACAACAAGTATTTTATACAAAAACTACACCATATATTTAGCCGCAAACATACAACTTTATTTCTAGCCTAAATCCCTTCCACCGATTGATACCAACACTCAAACAACTCCAAGACTACCTATCCCTTCCACCGATTGTTACAAAAACACCAAGAACTACTAATAACACATATACTCATATATTTAACCTAAAAGTCCAATAATAACAAAAATGTGTTCAAAAACATAAATAAGTTGTACAACCCTTAAGACTTGTTTGTTTCTTTATAAAAAATATTTTTGCGCAAACATAGGTGATGATGTTTTTAAAGATTATGAGATGTATGCTTAGATGTGTGAAAGAAATATGTGCGAAAGAAATGAAGAGAAGTTGCTTACTAAAATGACGAAGACATGATAAATCTTTGACCCAAACCAACAATATGTGAACCCGAAAATGACCACCAATGAACGACTAGTAGCACAATAACACAAATATTTAAAGATTAAGAAAACAAACACAACCTGTTGGTGTTGTGTGTGTTCGGTCGAACCCAAGAAGAGGATGAGAAGAAAATATAATTTTCTTGTATGTGTGTGTGTGGAATGACTAAATGAAATGAATGATGAAGGCTTATTATTTAAGCAACACGGACCATGAAGTATCCTAGGATGCTTGGGATATGTGGGGTTCAAGTTTATTGGGAGACAAAAGTGAGAAAAATATGGGAGGGACTAGTACGATAGGGAGACAATAAAAAAAATATGGTGATGGTGTGGTGGTGTTGGTTGGACGCACAAAAGAAAAGAGGAGGAGGGGACTAAATTTTCAAATTTTGAATTTCTTTACAATAAGCATAATATCTTAGATATTTTTAGTTTAGGAGGGTATGATTAATCAAGTATGCATGCATGCGAGGTATGTGAAATGAGCTAATTTCACAGAACTTGTAAAAATAAAGCACACGACATATGAAAATATGTACGTAAAGACGTAACACTTTAGTCATGAGTAGACTACATTTATTCGAAGTTGAAGCGCATTCGAAGTTGTTTTTGCTAAAACGCGAGAAAAATCTAACAGATTTAATGTAAGGTCAAATATTCACGTAATTAGAATAAACATTCAAGTAGATAGATAAATATAAATCTGAAAATGTCGGTTGCTACACTATGACTCGAGAAATGATGTTATAGGATGGACCCGAAAAGGTTGCCCTGCCAAGAGACGGGAGTCGGCCAACAACACTTTATTAAACAAATGCAGAAAATAATCATCATTGTCATAATCACTTTCTTATACACTCATTTGGTGTTCAAACGACACCGTTTTAATAGTCCTGGCCTCACGCGTTTTCCATATAAACACACATTTGGCGTTCAAAACGACGACAGTTTAATCTAAATTCAATACAATACTAACACTTTCCACATCAACACTTTTACACACACACACACAATGATGTATAGATAGACATAAAGCCAAACATGAGAATGCTAATGCCAAACTAGATACCAGCCATGGCTGCAAACCTAATCCCATACAGGCTGCCTCGCCAGGATACCGGCATTCGCCAAAACACACAGACGCAGAAGACCATCATGACCGCTTTAAGAAACAAACAACCAAATCCATTTATTTTTCCGTTCAGTTACTCATCTACTAACTCATTTGAAACCACCTACAACACATATCAATGTGCAAAGGCAAAGCAATACACTGATTTTGGCTACAACACTGTCCATAAAGCACCCTAAAGCAATACACTAATTTTAGCTACAACATTGTCCATAAAGCACGCCAGAACATAAATCAAGTTTAATATAAATGACAAACAAAAGAAAATCCAATTAAATACCATCACAACACACTATATACCTACAAAAAGACAAAAGCAGTTCAAACACCAGTAATAATCAAAGCAAAAACGCAAAAAAGGTTATCCGCAAGTATATTTATATCTCTTACACAAACGTAACCAAAAAACACCGAAATCCAACCCTAACTTATGCATGTAGATAAAAAACGGCAAAACCTGAACCCTAAGATAGACATGTGCATCAACTCATACCGAATCTCAAAAGCCACAAAAACCCTAAAAGAATAAAATCAAAACCCTAACTCCCGCATGCAGTCCAAATGTTACCGAACCTCAAAAACTACAAATAACCCCCAATTAATAATTATAAAAATTAAAATTAAGTAAAATAATAATAATAAGAGTAAAAAGAAAAATACATCTATACCTTTTATTTTATAGCCATGTTAGCAAATAGCAGAAAACAATTTGCTTCGTTTGTCTCTAGAAATGTATATATTGTCTAATCTTTATTGATGAACGAGGTTTTTAACACACGATCCGCTGCGAAAAGCGAGGTTTTATGTTAGGGACTAAATTTGCAACGGAACGATAACCCAATGACTATTTCCGTATAGTGTCATTAAGGACTAACTTTGCAACAAACCGATAACCCAAGGACTATTTCCGTATATATTTTCCTCGGGGTTAGACTAACTTTGCAACAGACCGATACCTTAAGGACTATTTTCGTATATTTTTTTTCCTCGAGGTTGGTATTTTTTTTAGAACAGTGAGTACTGATAAATGTTACATGTATTAATAAGTGTAGATGTCCCAACTTTCAAACTCTGGAATCTGGTGGGGTTGTTAAGGCTATGTTTATTGGTGACATTGATCCAATCTGGTTGGAGGTACACGGCATTAATTTGGCATATTAAATTGAAATAAGTACAAAAACCAATACTTATCTCTTATGTCCGGTTCATTCAATGACTCTCAATTCATATAACCAACCTTGCCACATGTCACCATACTAATGGGCATCCATATTCTCATTTATTTATTTAGAATGAATTTTGTATGTTATAGATAAGATAATAGAGACATTCCAACCTGGTTGGATGTACAAGGCATTAATATGACATATTAAATTGAAATAAGTACAAAAGCCAATACTATCTCTTATGACCGGTTCATTCAATGTCGAGAAATGCTACATCCACATAATTTTTACAAACAAACTCCCACATAATGATGTGGCAAATATAATTGACCAATCATGTTTTAGTGTATTTTCTCTTTCTTATTTTCACCACCAATAATTGATTGACACATCATTATGTGGATTTGTTTATGTAAAATTTATGTGGATGTAGCACTTCTCTTCAATGTCTCTCAATTCATACACCCAACTTTGCCACATGTTACCATATTAATGGACATCCATATTCTCATTATTATCTAGTGTAATGGAAGATTTATATGTGAGATGGTTATAGTGAGTTTTCTAACATGTGACCCCAGGGCCATTTAAGTGGGGACACAGGCTGTGTGTCACAGCCTGATTGGTCAGCAACTATTGTTATTAATCATTATCAGACCCCACAAATAACTGCTGGCCAATCAGGCTGTGACACACAGCCTGATGTCCCCACCTTAACATGTGCCCCTGGGGCACATGTTAGAAAAACCCATGTTATAGATAAGATAATAGAGACATTGATCCAACCTAATTGGATGTACAAGACATTAATATGACATATTAAATTAAAATAAATACAAAAGCCAATATTTATCTCTCATGACCGGTTCATTCAATGTCTCTCAATTTATACAACCACCCTTGTTACATTTCATCATATTAATGGGCATTTATATTCTTATTTATTTAAAATGAATTTTGTATGTTATAGATAAGATAATAGATAATGTATATTATATTTTAGTTTGAGTTGATAACATAAATATGGTATTATGTAATGAGTTGAGATCCTCAAAAAACAAGGGCAAAAAAAAAACAAATGGGTTAATCCTAACCACTCATTTTTTCATCATCCACTTTTCCACCTTTTTCTTAAAACTCAAATATCTAGCAAACGATAAATCGTTAAACGAAAAAAAATACACCATCGCGACGAGTATTTTTTTATCTTTCTATAGAGGGGCACTTATATATACTTTCGACGAACTTTTTTCGAATTTTTTTTTTCAATCACGTCAGAAAAAATCTCATGGGATTTTTTGAAATCACATGAGATTGTGATACAAATCTCATGTGATTTTTTCAGACGTGATTGAAAAAAATCAAAAAAAAAGTTCGTCGAAAGTATCACAACGAGTATTTTTTTATCTTTCTATAGGGGGCACTTCTATATACTTTCGACGAACTCTTTTTTCAAATTTTTTTTTCAATCACGTCTGAAAAAATCACATGAGATTTGTATCAGAATCTCATGTGATTTCAAAAAATCCCATGAGATTTTTTCTGACGTGATTGAAAAAAAAAATTCGAAAAAAGTTCGTCGAAAGTATATAGAAGTGCCCCTCTATAGAAAGATGATTTAATTCTCGTCGCGATGGTATGTTTCGTTTTGCGTAACGATTAACGGTTTGTGAGATATTTAATTTTTAAAAAATAGGGTGAAAGTGAGTTTTTTAATTAAATTAAAATAAGAATTAATCTAAACCATTTGATAAAAATAAAATGGATGGATAAGATGAAGCGGTTTGTTCTTTTTTTTTATCATGTTCCTTATGGAACTTTTCTCATTATGTAATATATTATGTAATATGGGGGAGATTACGGCCTTGGGGGTAAATAAATGAATCCAACTATTTCCTTGATTCAGATAAGGAGATCCGAGCATAATTCCCGTAATCACTCAAATTAAAATGTAGATTATCCGTTATTAATTGTTGTTTCCCCCCCATTAATATATGGATTCAAAGGAAGCGAAGAGATTGTGATTTTCCATATGGCTTTGTTGTTTAGCTTTTAGTCAATCACTCTATATATTCATTAATAATTATTCCGAAATTAGGTTGTAAGATATTGAATGATCCGGTTTATATAGTATGTTATTAGCACTTTGATTTTCATTTTGGTTTATAAGTATTTTTAAAGTGTTATATGTGTTATGACTTGACATTTTCACGACAGACACATTGATGATGATATTATTGTTGCGGGTTATTGTGGATGACTATGAAACATCAATATGCAAAGAGCTACAATGATTTTTCCTTTTCTTAGACGGAGAGCGGCTGTTTATCCTAAAATACAAAAGGCGTAATAGGTTGCATGCCATATATTTACGGATGGTGAATTATATTTCGTAGAGAATTGTTATGTCTTGAGTAGAGTCGATAGGATAACCATGAAGACTCAAGTCATTTTCATGTGTCCTACTTTCGAGCTCGCTAACAAGAGCTCGCTAACAAGGTATAATAATAATACCTTGTTAGCGAGCTCAAGAGTTAGACACATGAAGAATGACTTGGAGGCCACACTCCATGGTTATCCTATCAACTATACTCAACACATAAAATTCATATATTTTTGAAGCAAAACATGCGTGAGTCAAAACATTTCTGTACCAAATATAATTTATCATCCGTAAAGCTATGGCGTGCATCCTATTGGGCCTTTTTGTATTTGAGGATATCAACAACTCTCCATGTTAAAGGAAAATTTTTGCTATATGTTTGCGGTTAAGAGAACCTTGAGCTCATGGTGTTGTCAACGGTAATTTCATGGTGTTATTTCTTTTTTCCGGAGAGCAATTTTAAGGTGTTTTATGTGTATTAGAGATTTAGATCTAGATTATAGTGATGAGTGTATATACTTGTTTTACAGAGTTTATTTATTGATGTGATTTAGGTTATAGTGAAAATTGGATATTAATGTTAGTAATGAGGATTGTTGCCTGTTTGTCCGATTTTGTATTATATTTTGGTAAAGTCAAGTTTGATCCTTTCTACTAATGACCAGAAATATGTTCAGTTGGGCACTTCGGTTTGATCTTTGATCTTAATTTTCTTACTGGATTTTCGTATTTTGTTTTTTTTTCTCTCTACCTCATACTTGTGAGGTGTTTGGAATGAAATTGATGCTATTTTTGTGTTTACGCTTAATTGCTATATGCGTAGAAGCAAGTGATTAGTGTAGGATGCTTTTGAGGTCTTTTTATATGTAGTTTTTGGTTGCATTATGGGGTCGATTGGATGTGATTACTTGTGTTTTATGATTCAGAAAGTTTGAAACGCTAATTAGTTGCCAAATTTTAATATGCTACTGAAACGCGGAAATTATGTTATTCGTTTGGGGTTAAGCACATTGAGTTTATTGGTGACTGCTAACTTATTATTGTAACTTGTACCCGTTAAGTTTTTAATAAAAAATATTTGGGGGTGGCGACTCAGTCGATTATGATTTATTTCTATCTGAGATCTTTTAAAGTACATAGTTAAATTCTATTGCTGAAGTAGTTGAAAGTTTATGATGATAGGATACGTGACTTCCACTTTCCTTTTCTAACAGAAGTTTCTATGAACCCTGTAGTACTTTGTCTAGTTCAGAAGTCGATTGCATTCTCGCTAGTCGTTTTGGGAGGGGTTATCTAAATAAGCGGCTTTTTATATACGGAATTGTAAATATCATCGTGTTTCTCTGAGCTGCTTTTTCCTTGTTACGGTTTCTTGAACTTTTTTTTGCAATAGTTCTACAGCTTACCGTTTTTAAGACAACAAAGAATGTGCGCTTAATCCTATGAAGAATCATACACATTTCAACTTGGATACATGATATATGCGATATGCGTCTTCTTGCTACACAGGTCCCCAAATATTAGAAAGAGTATCCTGCTTGTTTTTGTTAGCCTCACTTATTATTGAGAAACTTTAGATTGAATTTTCATAGGCTTCCATTCATTTTTAGCATAGTGCCAGTGTTGTCTACCATATCTAATAACCTACTATTGTTCATAGCCTTTCTTATGGATATATGCCATCGACGTGACTTTCTATTAACTTTCAGAATTATAATTTAACAATTGTTGCAGATACACGAGCAAGTTCGGAAAATTGGAAAGCTCACAAAAATCCAGTTCAGGTTTCTTGGTGTACCTGATACTCACCCGGATGCTAATTTTGGTCTTGAACATATCATTATTGGTATGGCCAATACCATAAGGCAACTGATCTCAATGAAAAAGCTTGACTTATCCAGCATTATTTAGGATTGTAGTAGTCGAAAAAGCTGATCAAATTTGTTGAGGTGATCTTTTGTTTTCCCGTTATATTTTTTCATTGGGTATACACATTTGTTTCTAATATCCAGTTTGTTTTCGTGAAGCTTTCAATGGGTGAAGACACTCATGCTGTAATGCATGCCGTAGACCCAAAATACCAGGTTAGTATTGATTAGAAAGATCTTAAGTATATAATCCAAAACGCCATATATACACATTCGTTTTTAATATCATTTTTTTTGGTGTGGTTTTCATGGAGTAAAGTCACTCTAATGATGGACATATATCCAAAATGCTAGGTTGGTATTGATTAAAAAGATCTGAAATTAACGCATGTGTATCGGAAACCATTTAGGTGCTGATATGAGATGTTGTTAAATGAAAAGATCGTTTTATATCAATATGAATAAATCCAAAATTTTCTATAGAGATTTAAAGTTTTTTGAGAAAACTACAATTTTGGTCCACTATCTTTACCGGGTATAACACTTTTGGTCCATTTTTTTAAAAATTTGCGGGTTTAAGCCAAAACCCGAGTATCCATTTCACATTTGAGCCAAATCACCAATTTTTTTGTTCACTTTGAGCCAAAAAACCCGAGTATCCATTTCACATGTGAGCCAAATCAGATTTACACGAAAATTGCTGATTTGGCTCCAAATGTGAAATGGTTTTTTTTTTTTTTTTTACTTTCGGTTTTGGCTTAACCCGCAAAATTTTTAAAAAAATAGACCAAAAGTGTTATACCCGGTAAAGATAGTGGACCAAAATTGTAGTTTCCTCAAGTTTTTTTGTATTTCAAACCGTTTGTGGTGCTAATATGGGATTATTGCTGACCGCTGAGTATGAAGATAAAATACGTTATTTAAATCGTCTGAGGGCAACAATGCATGTAACCATCTCTTACGAGTTGTTGCTATTCTACGGAGCAATCACCGGCAAGTTAAAAGAGTTTCGTAGAAAAGTGCTTGGATAAATGGAAACGGGATCGGCTTTTTGTCAATCTGGAAGATTTTTGCATTTCGCGTTTAAAGATGTTTCATGTTGTACTCCTTGATGAAGAAAAGAAGGCGGCGACAATCCAAGAGATTTTCCATGAGATACCCCCAGAGTATTCAAGTAATCATATACATCAATCCGAAAACTGACGTGCAGGAGGCCCTTCTTGGTTTAAATGTAGCATATGTACCTGATCGAAGGAACATGGTCTACGCTTTCCTTTGAGGGTACAAGATCAAGTACATATTCTACATTTAAACCAAGAAGGGCCTCCCGTAGGTCAGTTTTCGGATTGATGTATATGATTACTTGAATACTCTGGGGGTATCTCATAGAGAATCTATTGGATTGCCGCCGCCTGCTTTTCTTCATTAGGAAGTACAACATGAAACATCTTTAAACGCGAAATGTAGAAATCTTCCTGATTGACAAAAAGCTGATCCCATTCCCATTTATCCAAGCACTTTTCTACAAAATTCTTCTAACTTGTCGGTGATTGCTCCGTAGAATAGCAAGAACCGGTAAGAGATGGTTGCATGCATTATTGCCCTCGGACGATTTGAATACAACGTATATTATCTTCATACTCAGCAATAATCCCATATTAGCACCACAAACGGGTTGAAATACAAAAAAAACTTTAAATCCCTATAGAAAATTTTGGATCTATGCATATTGATATAAAACGATCTTTTCAGCTAAGTTAACAGCAATAAATGGTTTCCGATACACATGCATTAATTTCAGATCGAATGTATAAAAAGACAAGATTGTGGAAATTGTAGAACAAGAGCCACCTTAGGAGTGGTGGGGGAACCACCCCCAACGACGTTTTTGCTGACACAGAAAATACATAGGAGAAAACGTAAAATTTATGGAAAAAAAGTCGAGTGCCCTCGTCCTTCCCAGCTGCCAACAATTAAAGATTGCTTTAATGTATAAAATTGGATTTTTCTGACGACTTTGTTCGTTTGGTAAACATGGAGGAAGACAGATAGTATGAGAGTATCATAGTAGGGAACATTGGTCTAGAATACTTGTGATGGGCTAGTTGGTATAATATTATTTCTTTTTCTCTTTTAAAATGTACCTAGTACATCTTATGTGTATACAACATGTGAATACTTGTTAAAAAAAACATGTGAATACAGTAAATTCAAAATAATTTGGTTTTTGTGATTATTAACATGTGAATATTATATCTTTTCAGACGATTTATTTAACAACATAGGCTACTTAATGTTAATTTGTTAGCATCATATCTTTTTTCTCAAATGTATTATATTTTATGATTTTGATATGATAATCACTTGTAAAGTACACTAAAAATTGGTATTTTTAGTTTGTCTGGTTCTATTGGCATCAAAGAAGACCCGACCCGATTTTATCTCAAATTACACTAAAACTGCATCATAAAAGACCCGACCGATTTGTCTCAAATTGCGCTAAAAATTGGCATTTTCCGACTTGTATTTAACCCCTCGCTTGCTGCCCCCCGTGATCAAGTTTTCTGGCTCCGCCACGGGTCACACAGTAAAACATAGATACAAAAGTTTAAATGACAAATATTTACTTTGACCATTTCCATCTCGTGTTCTACAATTTCCACAATCTTGTCTTTTATACATTTGATCTTTGACACTATTTCATCTTGTGTTCTTCTGTATAAACGCCATATTTTATCTTTGTTGTCTAATAGATTTTAGTTATAATATAATAAAGTAAAGGAATTAAAACTAATTTTTTATTGAAAGTAAAGTTTATGATTACTGCAAAAACCGTAAACAACAAGCGAATTAAATAAAATGAAGAAAAGTGAGTGGCAGACTTTCTGGAGAGTTTTTCAGTTTGTATTGTTTCCAAGCAAAATATGTGCTTTAATTTTATTCCACAGGGTATTGTGTCTTACACATGTTAAGCGAGAAGCATGATGTGTTGATGACAAAGATACAAGACCATTTTGGCCGAAGCATATTGAAAATAACAGATGAGATGGCCGGATTAGTTTCCAAGGTGTAAGAACGTTAGAACTCGGTAGTTTGGCTCTAGAAATCTGATTCTAAGGTCATCTGTGTCTTGAGTATATGCGTATTAGAGCTGTGTGAACTGCCCTCATTGAGACTTGCTATGTTCTTAACAAATTATGCTGTGCACAATAGCCACAAAACTGAGATTCTATTTTACCTTCATTCACAAATATTTGTGTATTGTGACTTGTGAGTTGCGACACTACTGATATTCATCATTAAAGAATGAAAGCCTTGTGTCAAAGTCAAAGCAGTCAAAAAATTGTGCGGTTTGCTTGCAGATCCCCATGATTAAAAATCATCTTCATAGATATTAATATTAGCAGCTTGTTGTGATGACTATAAGGCCGACTTGACTGGTTTACGAGGTTTACGCCTGGCTAGCGGTAGTCTTATGCTAATGCTTATTCTATGGCTGATGGCATTAATATTGAAGGCTGATTTTGTGATCAGTTGAACTTAAACAATGATAATTGTCCAAGAAGCAGTAGCATTCACATTCCAAGCAACTGATGCCGTGTCTTCTCTTTGTTTGTCTGGTCTACCTTTATCATGCTTCAGCACACGCCCACCTGTAATTCATAAACTAGTAAAGTAAACTTAAATCATATAAGTCGAGAACAACAAAAGTGATATCCTGACTTACCATCATTAAGTGGAACCCCGGCTGATATGGATAAGACGGAAAATTGATATTTAGTTGAATGTATTTTGTTTGGTAATATGTGTGATTGTGCCTGCATGTATTCTATAAAGCAGCATACAATCTTACATTAGGGAAGTCATGAAACATTCAGATCTATGAAACATGGATCTAGCATTATACGTTGACTATGCTATTGTTATATGCAATAGAAAAAACTTATTTTACCTTCTTTAGAGACTTTCTGGGCCAGGGGCGGATACTTTCTGCAAGTATCCTGCTTCGGCTTACGTATTGAAATCTAAAATCATGATCCTTAACATCTATGATCAAAAGCGACATCCTACTCATTAAGCATGTATCACTCACAATGAGTTTAAACTGGAATAGTTTTTTGCAAAACGAGATTAATAAGAGCAAGTCGAAAGAGAATGACAACTGAGACCAAAGAATGATATGATAATAATGATGGCTATGTTCGTGTATATGCCGGATACCGGATACCGGAACCGGAATGGTTGCCGGAGCATATTCCGGGACATGAAGCTGGAATGATGATGTGGACACATCTGGAAAGCGACGTTACAATGACCAGAAGACGACACGGGAATCGCGCTCATGAAGATTGTCCTCATCCCAAAAGACCAAGTCTTGACACTCCCTGAGGTGTCAGTGGTCCCCTCATGTGTCAGGCCCGGTCAACCACTCGTGACGTCACTAGCCAGGTATAACTTTGGGTAGTATAAATACCCAAAGGCATTTTCACTATTCACTATGTGTTTTCCTCTGACTATACTATTCTAATTGTATTAGACCATCCTCTCATTCTCACGCCGGAGTTTGGTCCTGGGGTTACACCTGGGGCGAGACTAACGCGTGTTGTTCCCTTGTGTGTAGGTACTACATCCCATCAGTGGCCGAAGGTATCCTCGGACACCCGAAGGTCGCCGAAGCAGGAAATTGCTTCAACAAATTGGCACCATCCGTGGGACCCAACTTCTAAACTACCACAAGCTTAGAATGACGGGCCCCATCTCAGATCCCACCACACCGGTGAACCGGGTCGACACTAACGAACCAAACGATTCACCCAATATACAAGAGCAAATCCTTAACCACATATCCTCTCTTAAGGCCCTCGTGCAACTACACAACGAATCACCCACCGGCTCAGTCAAACCAATCCGGCTCACTTTCGACGACGAAGAACAGCCAGCTGAAAAGCTGGAAGAGCCTGAAGACCTTCGGAAACCATATAAGGAGGTGCTTAAGTCCCCATTCAGCCGACAGATCATCGAGTTTTCAGCCCCAAACCATCGTATGCCGACGAACCTAAGGATTTATGATGGCTCAACGGATCCGGACGACCATATCACTCGTTTTGTTGGTGCAACAAATCAGGGGGAATGGGAAATGCTCGTATGGTGTCGGATGTTTCAGCAAACTCTGGACGGGCCGACTAGGGGATGGTTTGATCGCCTTCCAAACGGATGCATTGATAACTGGACGTACCTGCGTGAGGCATTTGTGGAAAGGTTTGCTCTAAGGCGAAAGTGTTGCAAGGACCCTACGGAAGTATCCAAGATCATCAGGAAAGCCAATGAAACATTGCCTGATTTCAAAAAGAGATGGACTGAAGAGATGAGTTACATACCGGACGTTCCCACAGTTATGCAAATATCCTCCTTCATGAGCAACTCGAAATGTCCGGAGCTCGCAAGGCGTTTCTCAGACCAGGTCCCGAAAACGGTTACCAAAATGATGAAAAGAGTGGACGATTTTGTGAAATCGGACGAGGTATTCAAGAACACAGAGTTACCAAAGGGCGAATTCCCGGAAAGGAGTATAGCCACACAGCACAGGGGAAGTCGACCACCCCGCCACTCGTACAGGAACGGACCCTCAAGGATGGATGCCCACCCCAAAAGGGATCATTATCAGTCATATGTACCACCAAGGGCCCCAGATAGGAGGTACGACAATAGAAGACACGATCACCGGAGACTGGAAGTCAATCATCTAAGGCTGGACTCCCTCACCAAGCTACCCAGCGAAATCCTCGCCACGGAGCTTCAACTGCAACTTCCCCCTTGTCCCCCGACGGTGGCACCCCCGAAAAAAGAAAACTTGGATAGGTACTGCGAGTACCACGGGGAAAAGGGGCACTATACAAACGATTGCTTTCACTTAAAGAAGCAGCTAGAGGTGGCCTTGGAGTCCGGGAAGCTCAATCATTTGATCAAGGATGTAAGACAAAGGGGAAATAACCGGGGAAGACCGGCTGGAAACAATAACGGCAGGGGAAGGGTGATCAACATGGTGCACAGGAGTGGAAAAAGCCTGAAGCGCAAATCTCCCTATAAGCAGCATGAAGAGTGGATGAATGTACCTATCACTTTCCCCAAGTCACGGCGGATGATGTATCGGACGGCCCCCTAATAATCAAAGCTGAAGTGGAAGGATATTGGGTACGAAGGGTATTTGTAGACCAGGGTGCAGCGGTGCAGGTCATGTTCGAGCATTGTTTCGATCACCTATCACCGGATATTAAAGCTCGGCTGACCCCAACCCAAACGGAACTGGTGGGTTTCTCGGGGGAACAACTGATCCCCATCGGAAAAATCGAGTTGGAAGTACAATTCGGAGGAGGGGGACTAACCCGGAAGGCTATGATGAAATTCACGGTAGTACGAGCATCCTCTCCCTATAACGTGATACTCGGACGCACAGGTCTACAAGAACTAAGGGCTGTCTCATCCACTATACATGCCATGCTATAATTTCCAACACCAAAGGGAATCGCCACCCTGTGCGCTCGCACTGAACCTGTATATGAATGTCGGTGGTCGGACAGGAAGATAACCGAGCAAGAAACGATAAAAGAGAAGGTCGAAGAGCGCCTAACCCCGGAAGGGGAGGAAAGGGTGTTGGTCAACCCGGCGTTCCCAGAACAAACAATAACCATCGAATCACGGTTCTCGGCCGAATGTCATGGACGGCTGATACGTTTATTGAAAGACAACATGGACGTGTTCGCATGGCAACCGTCCGACATGGCCGGAATCCCGAAGCGGCTGGTCAGGCATGCCCTGAACGTCAACAACTCCGTTCCTCTTGTGGCACAAAAACGAAGGGTATTGGGAACCGAGAAAAGTCAAGTGGTAGCAAAAGAGGTCGAGGAGTGGGTAAGAGCAGGAATTGTCAAGCCGGTCAAATACCCGACGTGGATATCTAATCCTGTCTTGGTAAAGAAGGTGGACGACACATGGAGGATGTGTATTGATTTCAAGAATCTAAACACAGCATGCCCGAAAGATTATTACCCCTTACCAGAAATAGACCTCAAGATCGAAGCAGTCATGGGATACCCCTTCAAGTGCTTCTTGGACGCGTACAAGGGGTACCATCAAATCCAAATGTCTGAAGAGGATGAGGAGAAGACCGCTTTTTACACAGATCAAGGGACGTACTGTTATTTGAAGATGCCTTTCGGCCTGAAGAATGCCGGAGCCACGTATCAGCGTTTAGTTGATTCGGCCTTTCAAGCGCAGTTGGGAAGAAATCTAGAAGCATACGTGGACGACATGGTTATCAAGAGCAAAACCGAACAGGACATGATAATAGACATAGCCGAAACTTTCGACAACCTGCGAAGGATTAATATGAAACTGAACCCCATGAAATGCTCGTCCGGTGTGGGGGAGGGAAAGTTTCTAGGGTACATGGTCACCTTGGAAGGAATAAGGGCGAATCCGAAAAAGACAAAGGCAATAGCCGACATGCAGTCTCCAAAAACTCTGAAAGAAATGCAGAGTCTTAGCGGGAAGCTAGCAGCGCTAAACCAATTTTTATCCCGTTTCGCGGAACGATCTCTCCCCTTCTTTGAGATGTTGAAAAACATCACCAAAGAAAGAAAAGATGAATACAGGTGGACCGAGGAGGCGGAACGGGCGTTTCAGAAGTTGAAGAGGCTCATTCTAGAGTTGCCAACGCTCACTACTCCGGAGGAAAAGGAGACACTATATGTATATCTAGCGACATCCCGCGAAGCAGTTAGTGGGGTCTTAGTGGCAAATCGGAATGGCAAGCAAACACCCATCCGGTATGTCAGCCGGACTCTACACGAAGCCGAAAGAAACTATGCCCCCTTAGAGAAACTGGCACTATGCTTACTCCATCTGTCCCGAAGGCTACGTCGGTATTTCGAAGCCCATCCCATTCAGGTAATCACAGATCAACCCATCAAACAGATACTCAACAAGCCTGAGGTCTCAGGAAAGCTAGCTAAATACGCCGTCGAGTTAGGCGCGTACAATATTGCTTACATTCCCCGAACATCCGTCAAGGGTCAGGTACTCGCCGATTTCATCAATGAAGTCCCTGTAGAGACGAGACAGCTGGAGATATGCAATGTGACCGGATAGGGAGGTCCAGCAGTATGGACCTTGTATATAGACGGAGCGTCAAGCCAGAAAGGGGTAGGTGCAGGACTTGTCCTAATCGACCCCTCCGACACGGAATACACCTACACCATCCGGCTCACCTTCCCGAGCACTAATAATGAGGCAGAGTACGAAACGCTACTGGCCTGATTAAGGATGGCACGAAAGATGAAAGTGCAGGGGCTAGATGTGAAGGTGGATTCAAAATTGGCGGCGTATCAGATGAATGGAGAATTCGTAGCAAGCAGTGAAGGGATGGCAAAGTATTTGGCTAAGGCAAAAGAGGAGCTGCGTTCGAAAAATTCACGATAAAAAACATTCCTAGAAATCAAAACCAGAAGGCGGACGTGTTAAGCAAATTAGCTTCGGTCGCATTTAACCATCTAACAAAGGAGATACTGGTCGAAGTACTCAATGCAAAATCTGTGGACGTAGAGGAAGTTAGCACAATTGTGGAAGAGGAGGGGCGTAATTGGATGACTTCGATCATAGAATGCCCGGAGAAAGGAATTTGGTCGAGCGATGAAAATGAAGCCAGGTCGCTCCGGATGAAGATAGGCCAGTACGTGATGGAGGACGGAGTGTTATTCAAAAAATCATACCTCTCTCCGATGTTAAGATGTGTAGGGCCGTTACAAGCAAACTACATTATAAGGGAGGTGCATGAGGGAGCGTGCGGGATGCATACCGGAGCAAGATCTGTGGTGGCAAAGATCATGAGGCAAGGATACTACTGGCCGAGCATGCACGGCGATACGAAGGAAGTGGTAGACAAATGAGACTCGTGTCAAATTCATGCCCCGGTGCCGAAGCTACCAAAGACACGCCTCACATCCATCATGTCTCAATGGCCGTTTTATCAATGGGGTCTTGACATCCTAGGGCCTCTCTCAGAAGGTCCCGGAAAACTCAAGTTCATTATCGTAGCAATTGATTACTTCACTTAATGGATAGAAGCAAAGCCTCTAGCTAAAACCACAGGTAAGGAAGTAAAAAATTTTGTGTGGCAGAATATTGTGTGTAGGTTCGGTCTTCAGAGGGTGATTATCACGGATAACGGGACCCAACTGGTTAATGATCCGTTCAAAAGCTGGTGTGAAAAGTGGAAGATCAAGCAAATGAATACCGCGGTGGCACACCCACAAGCCAACGGCCTGGTAGAGAGGGCTAACAAGTCCCTGATGCATGGGCTCAAGGCAAGGCTGGGAAGGGAAAGGGTAGGTTGGGTGGACGAGCTACCGAATATCCTGTGGGCCCATTGTACTATGCTAAAGACAAGTAATGGGGAAACGCCCTTCAGCCTAACCTACGGAAGTGAGGCGGTCATCCCGACAGAAATAGGAATGCCAACATACCGCACTTTGCACTTTAACGAAGCACAAAACGAGGAAGAAATACGACTAAATCTAGACTTGTCGCAAGAAAGGCGAGAGACGGCGGCAATCCGCGAAGCCAAGTACAAGAAGAAGGTGGAGCAGTACTACAACAAAAGGGTCTGACCCATGTCATTCAAGGTGGGTGCCTTCGTGTATCGGAAGAACGCAGCTAGCCGAGTTGAAAATCAGGGAAAGCTGGGCCCAAACTGGGAGGGGCCATATCGGGTGATCGAGGCGTATAGCAACGGATCATACAAGCTAGCAACCATGGATGACCGAGAAGTACCCCGCACATGGCATGCAATTAACCTTAGAAATTGTTTTATGTAAGCCAATTAGGCAATTATTAAATGAATGAATGAACTATGACCCTCCCCATATGAAGAGGGAAGGGCAATTTTCCGAATATCTATGCTTAGACAAAATTTGTGTGTGACTCCTCCGGACGGCTAGCTACCTCCGGAGATATATGTAGTCAGTGTCTAAAAGAGTGTCCGTCACTGCACGACCCTGGTGTCCGGCACCAGGCGGTCATGGGATAAAAGCAAGATGACTCTATGTAGTCAATCCCCTCATACCTTTAAGCCTCATTAGCTAAAGAAGAGCCTCCGGGCTAGGTTCCCGGGTAATTCCCGGATGACTAAAGTGTGCATCACTGACATAAACATCCGACTCCGAGTCGTCGAAATAAAATTTTGTGGTTTTCATACATAAACATTCATTTAAGCAACATCCAACAAAAATAACATTCATATAATAAAACCCAACATACAAAAGTACGGATATGTTATCCGGAAACATTCGTTAACTAGTACAAAGAAATCTAACATGCAGGGAAAGTAGATAACCAGACTCCGAAGCAAGCATGGACAACATCTACGGAGCGGAAAGTGGGGGTTGTTGAGAAGCCTCACCGGTACCGGCCCCGGATGTGCTCCCCCTATCTGCTGCGGCAGAAGGAACATTCAGAGACACCCGAAGCAGTTCATCCATAGGAAGGTCACAAGAATCAGCAATCTTTTGAATGTAAGGGTAGGATTTAGTGAAGCGCTCTCGGTGTTGGGCCTCCCAAGACTTCGACCCCTCAATATCCAGATCCTTAGCCTCGGACAACATCTGAGCAATCTCATCTTCACCTCGGCCCAGACTGAGACCTCCCAACCATCCGACCGTAAAACATAGACTGACTGGAGCAGCTAAGCTCTGACGATACTCAACGCTAGTATGCAATCTCCTAACCACAGTCGGTATGAATTCCTGGATGAGGTTATGACGCTCCGTCTCGGCTTGAACTGCCCTCACAGAAAGAGCAAGCTTTTCATCCTCCAACACTTTGATTTGATCCTCCACAGCGGCCAACTTTTGAACCCTAGGTTCGAGCTCCTTTTCTAAGCTTTGAATTCTCTCAACTTGGTTCGAAGCAGTAAACCTTAACTCGTCCCTTTCCCTCTCCAAATCCTTCACCCTTTCCAACAACTCTTTCTCTCGGGACGGACACTCGGAATGAGTACTATCTACCAAGGAAAGTTTGTTCGACAACCATGCGTTATCCTGATTCGCTCGCTGGAGACTCAACCTAAGACGATCCAACTCCTACAGATTAGCGTCATTCCGGTTTACCAAATCCACAAAGTCATGACTCAACTGCTCATGTCTCTTCAAAAGCTCTCCCTGGGCTAAGACAGACTGCCCTAGAGTCTGATAAGCACTACTCACAACCTCCACATTCGAGAGACCCCCTAGAAATTCATCTTCTGCAGGGGTAGCAAGATGAGAAACCAGCTCTCAACAAGCACGGAAAGTGCAGACACGAAGGTCGTTCCGAAGTCCCCAATTCGGCACATAGCGGTTGTTCACGAGCTCGTCCTCATGACCCGGATGTGAAGATTGAGATGAATGACCTATAAATAAGAAGTTAGACAAGAGCAAAGGAGATAAGTAATGTCAGATAGGGAAAAGACGTACCCTCCGAGGTAGCAGGCTTTTGAGCAGTGGGTGGTTCAGTTTGAGCCGAAGGCTGAGTAGGAGCCACCGGAGGAGTTGACACGAGAGTATTCCCACTTAGGTCAACAACTTCCTTCTGAACGTGCGAGCCAACCACGTCAGGCCCCCCGGGAGGAGTAGGTTCCCAGACAGTTTTTGGCTCGGCTTGGTTAAGAGGTGTAGCTGACAATGTTCCCTCTGATCCAGATTGCATCGACACATGAGGTTTTTGAACTTTTCGCCTTTTCTTCGGCTCCTCATTAGCTTCGGCACCACCACGTTTGGCCTCGGCCTTGGCCAGATTTTGTTTCTCTTTCCTTTCTCGAGCTGCAGCAATTTTAGAGTTGGGTTTTTCTAGATTCTTTTAAAACGCGGTTAGGTCCTGGATCTTAACTTCGGTTTCCAAAGGAGGAGTGACTCTTGGCTTGGGCCGCTGGTCCTCAGGAATGGGGCCTCCTCTGCTAACGATAGTTCCGGTCCATGAAGGGAGTTTCAGAAAGGTGTCCATGTCGATCACTGCAAAAAAGAGCATAAAGCAACAAAAGCGATGTGACAGGCATAATAAAGACAATACGAATTCCCCCCGAATTACCATTATTGTTTTGATCTTTTATGTCATACCGCAGCTCCGGATGCCGACAAGCCGTGGTCAATCCGCACATATATAGCAGGTGTCGGGGAGGCGGTCGAAGGGGCACCAAAACTTCAGATAAGCGTGCGGAATCATTAGCGCTGTAATTGGTGGGAAAATCATCGTGAAGGTCGGTATCACCATGTCTCCAAGGCATCGCGTCCGGAATCGCGCGACGGTCTATTAAGAAAAACTTTTTCTTCCAACCCTTTAAGCTAGAGGTCACTTCTTTAAAACACTTCCTCGTACCGCGACCAGTCTTGTTCTCGAAGGAGAACCAGTGACCCTGTTTACACAACTTGTAGAAAACCCGAAATAGGGAGACGGAAGGGTTAATACCCAAACTTATACAGCGCACCTCAAACAAAATCACCCTATTCACCCCCATCGGCACTAGTTGGGAGACATGCACCCCAAAATGTTTAATAACCGCAAGAAAGAAAGAAGAAAATGGAACCCTCAAACCTCCCTGCTCCAACTGCTCAATATATAATCCGATATACCGAGACGGAAGGCGATTCATGGTCATATCCGGATGAGGAAGACGAGGGTGTAAATCAAGGGGAATGCAATACTCCTCGACAACCTCCTTTAGCTCCGACGAAGTAAGATCGGAAGTATAGATGTGCATATCAAATTTGGGAAGGACCACGACTCTCGAACTTTTTAGAGCCATTTTACCGGGCTCACTACCAGGCACACCCAAAATAAATTAAAGAAGCAAAGAGCACGGAGAGAGACGCACCTTGGAATGCTGAAGAACAATGAAAAGGCAAAAGAAAGCAAGTCAGATCGGGAGAGTATGTGTTTGTGTGTGAGCAACAAAAATTATGAAAGGGTATTTATAGGGACAGGCTCGCCTAGGGATGTGAAAGGACCCGTCGAACGGGAACGCAATCTCAGCCGTTCATCTCCCAAGTGGAATACACGCTTCGGAAAGAAAATGTATACACAAGAGTAAATCACAGTAAAAGCCCATGGGCCTGAGTCAACCCTAAATAATATTTTCATCTAAGTGATATTTGTATGCATGTTTGACGAGCTAAAGAATAGATGTTTGTCATGGTTAATGAACTGGTATTATTATTCAATTTGCACATAAAAGAAAGGAAATTAATCAGACCTTAAAAGATATGCACAACTCCATAAAATTACGTGAATACATTTTACATTCACCAACAAGGAGTTGGGGATTGTGCTACTTTTCTTTGAGATGATGAGAAATCTTCTTTTGGCAATAATATTCCGAATCAACTTTGCAATCTGCCTATGTGGATATTACTTACAGGCTGAGAAGGTTTTCAACCAAGATATGTACTTTAAAAAGCTGTAAAATATGTTGCAAAATCAATGAGTCACTTGGAGTCTATTGCTTCATATGCGGTAATTTTTCATTGATGCTTAAATGCTTTCAAACTTTTTAATATTTTTTATTGTCGTATCTTGATTGGTTTGGTTGATACATTGGTTATGAGAAAGTTATGTTTTATTGTTACTTTGCGCAGGTGGACTTCTATTGTTAAAGGGTGCATAAATATTTTCTGTATGAGATATTCATTATAGAATCACTGAGATATGACTGCATGAGGCAAAGGTTTGGCGACAACAGTTTGGATTGAAGTAAAATGCAGCGACATTTGCATCAATTATGGTTGTTTTCTCTATTTGCAGTAGCCATTCCAAGTATTTTATCTTTTGCGAGCTTTACTATTCCTGACATCACTCTTCACATGGTTCCAATTTGGGGGTTTACCTTCTATTATTGTTTTTAATTCTGCAAAAAGAATGATAGACCATAGGTTTTTGAAACAAATTTGATAGGAAGCTTTCATGTCACGTGATTATATAATTTTTTTAAACAATGGTGATCATACAATTTAGTGTAACCATTTTAGGTTTTTAAGCCATGATTTTTTTCTAATATTTACTTTACATTAATTTAACTGTTTTGAAAGTTTGTTGCCTCTATACCTAAATATTTTGACATGAAAACAACGAAGCTCAATTTTTTCATGGAATGATCAAAATGTGAAGAGGCTCAATATGGTGTTGGTTGAAATGGGTTTATGATACTTAAGGTCCTCCTTTAATGTAAGGTCTTTTTGTCTACATAACTAAGTTCCATTTGAAATATATACATAAAAAATAGAGTGTTCTAATGGTTTTTAGTTTTGTACAAATTATTTGTTTTGAAAGCTTAAATGGGGTACCAAGAGTAACTGCTACAACGTGTTCTAAAGGAGACAAAGAGAAACAAAGATGAGGTCAATCAACTACGTGTATGCAACAGTGTTAATGTGACCAGGAAAGAGCAGTTTGAGATATTATAATTTTGAACCTTTGTTGTCAAGTGTTTTACTAAATGCATGTTTTAAACTATACATGAAGTTTAATGTAAAAAAACAAAACCATATAGCTATCCCGCCCATTCGACGGGTTTTCTATCATACTTTTTTGTAAACTCTTCAGGCTCTGTTCTAAACCACAAACTTATATTAAAAGTAAGTGTCCATCTAATGTTGTTAAGAAATATTAGCGTTAGATGGCTTAATATTTTTCACACGAGAATATTCGGTATATTGTATTAATTAGTCTTTAAAAAGCATATGAACCATATAAACACGGGCCGATTCTTTGTTGGTAACGAGTCCTATTAATTAGTCTTTGCAGGTCACGAGTCCTATTCTAAAAAATAAAGAGGATATTATATGTTGCTTAAAGGTAACATCACAAGCACTTTTGTTAATGTTTTTTCTTTTCATTCTTTTTAACACGGGTCATTATACAAATACAAAATGTTGGCAAAAAAGTATTAACCTATTATTGAATTTTAACATATATTTTGTAGTCACATTTATTTTTGAAAAAGTATCAACCTATTACACATGTCATATACTATTACATTATTATAAACCCGTAATGTTTGAGCAAGATTGATATATTTTATACAGTAAGTTCAAGGGTAATCTATATCTACGATAAGATATGTCCAAAATCCAATAATTACCAATATATTGCATATCTTATGTATAGGTAAAGTATGTGTGGACTATGTTGTTGATCATTTTTCACATTCTTTGCCTTTAGTTCTGTTTGTTGTTGTTGTGCGCCTATAATGGATGATTATCACCACATATTGCATTTCTTATTTATGGGCTTTTCTTTGTGAAAGTTACTCAGAACTGCAACATAATTCCAACGTTGTTACATATGGTGCAAACTTATTTACCAATGTGAATCTATAGGTGTGGAAATTGTAAGTTACTTTTTGTATGACGTTGGGTTCAAACCCTTTAGATTAGTCAGCCTAAAGAGCGAAAATGATTGTTACCAAAAAAATTGTAAGTTACTTTTTCTTTATAGGTGTGATGAGGATGGTAATATCTTGAAAACTACTACAAACGTCTACAAAGAAGTACTTCAAGGTTTATGATTAAGATTCAAGAGGTATGTATAATATACATATGACATGTTTTAAATTCCAATATGTTATCAATGACAACCTACTTTTACTTACATTTTATGTGGATTATTAGGTGTTCATGGCATGCACATAGACGTCATTTGCTATTCAAGACCATCAAATTTAGAAACGACAATGCATGGCCGTTTATTATTTTAGTTGATACAAACTCAATTGTTTATCGAATAATTCATTTATTATCTCATTATTTTTCTTTGGAATATTAATGTACATATATTCCCCTAAATAATGTTTATCTTCTATCATCATATTATGAGCATGATTACGTAATTACCTTATTTCATTGGACCATAAAAAGCAAACGACAGTCGATAGATGTACCCGACAAAATTCTCATAGATGCAGCTAATGACCAGGTAACGTCTATTATTGATTTTACTTATCCAAACATTTTGGATAATATAATTGATCTGTCATACTTCCAAAAAAAGGTCATTCTTGCTCCTACGAATGACCTTGTGGACACTATAAACGATCATTTGTTGGGAAAATTTACAAATGGCTTACTTAAGTTGCGACAGCTTAGATAAAACTGAATGTGGCACCGCCATAGATCAATACATTTTCTCACCAGAATTTATCAATTGATTGAAGTTCTCAGGTGTTCCAAACCACAGACTTGCGTTAAAAGTAGGAGTCCCGATAATGTTATTGAGAAATATTGATCAAGCAATTGATTGAAGTTCTCAGGTGCTCCAAACCACATACTTGCGTTAAACGTATGACGTTTATTTATTTAATTGTTACAGACTCAATTGTTTATCTAATAATTCACTTATTATCTGATTATTTCTTTCATATATTAACGAAACCTGTTTACGATCGGTGTTTTTCTTACTTTATTTATGCATATAACTTCTTACAAAATAAAATATTTAAAATACACCCGATATTAAACGGGTCTTTAAGCTAGTTACTAGTATATTTAAATGAATGTTTAACAAATTAAGTAGTTTCATATAAACCTTTTAATTAGGGCATCCACTATGAAAGGTTTATGAAAAGGTTTATGTTTTGTTTCAACCATAGTGAACTTATAGTTTATATCTATGTGGCATGAAAATGTCCAAGATCCTAGACCTATTCATGATTTAATGCATGTGTTATTGGTTGAACATTTTATATTGTTATAAAAGGTTTATACATAGTGATATGAGGTTTATACTATCAAAAGTTTTATAAGTTTATGACTTGGTTTCACCATTGTTGATGCTGTTAGTTTCTTATTGGTAAGAATGAATTTTTAATGCTTTTTTCTAATTAAGATGCATTAAAGCTCAATTAGACACATTTACTTTTGATTATTACACACTATATATGCATTAAACAAAATGAAACTATAACATTTTTAGAAAGGGATTTGATTTGCACACATTGAGATTTGATTGGAACATTTTAATCGGTGCACGGAATACTTGTACAGTTTTTAAAATTTTGCTTTATTTATTTGTACATTGAGTATACAAATCAAATGTTAGAGCATGCAAATCATCTCCCTTTTACAAATGATTCTTACTTTATTACACATCAATACAATGATTCTTACTTGACTACACATCAATATCTCCCTTTTACAAATGATTCTTACTTTATTACACATCAATACAATGATTCTTACTTTACTACACATCAATATCTCCCTTTTACAAATGATTCTTACTTTATTACACATCAATACAATGATTCTTACTTTACTACACATCAATATCTCCCTTTTACAAATGATTCTTACTTTATTACACATCAATACAATGATTCTTACTTTACTACACATCAATATCTCCCTTTTACAAATGATTCTTACTTTATTACACATCAATACAATGATTTCTTACTTACTGCACATCAATATCTCCCTTTTACAAATGATTCTAATTTATTACACATCATACAATGATTCTTACTTGACTGACACATCAATATCCCCTTTTTACAAATAATACTACTTTATTACACATCAATGCAATGTCTTACTTGACTACACATCAATCTCTCCCTATACAATGATTCTTACTTTATTACACATCAAAGCCAATGATTCTTACTTTACTACTCATCATACTCCCTTTTACAAATGATTCTCAATATCTTCCTTTTACAAATGATTCTTACTTTACTACACATCAATATCTTCCTTTTACAAATGATTCTTACCTTATTACACATCAATACAATGATTCTTACTTTACTACACATCAATATCTTCCTTTTACAAATGATTCTTACTTTACTACACATCAATATCTTCCTTTTACAAATGATTCTTACTTTACTACACATCAATATCTTCCTTTTACAAATGATTCTTACTTTATTACACATCAATACAATGATTCTTACTTGACTACACATCAATATCCCCCTTTTACAAATGATTCTTACTTTATTACACATCAATACAATGATTTCTTACTTTACTACACATCAATATCTTCCTTTTACAAATGATTCTTACCTTATTACACATTAATACAATGATTCTTACTTGACTACACATCAATATCCTCCTTTTACAACTTTACTTGACTACACATCAATATCTCCCTTTTACAAATGATTCTTACTTTATTACACATCAATACAATGATTCTTACTTGACTACACATCAATATCCCC